>PVJC01055764.1:0-10102 GCA_004026665.1 Murina feae
TCCATCTTGGCTGGGTTAATTTCCATACAGCCGCTCTGATTGGCTGTTGGCCTCCATCTTGGCTGGGTTAATTTGCATACAGCCGCTCTGATTGGCTGGTGGTAACGGTCACATTTGCATGTTTCTCTTTTATTATATTATATGTTGATTATCTTAGATGAGGTAATGGTGTTGTAGTTGAATCGAATGTTCTTATTTCTGGGAATGATAAAGAATTTTGGGGTAAAGAATCCTGCTATTTGCAGCCTACTTTCTACATGTTTCCAAAAGGCAAGGAGTGTGTGAGCCAAAATGTTAACAGGGTAAATCTGATAAGTGGTATAAGTATGTTTCATTGTATTATTCTTTGGCCTTTCTTCGAGTTTAAAAAATTTCCAAACCAAACCAAACCAAAAATCCCCGCCCCCAACCAAGCACAAAAGAATCAGTATAATTTTCATTTCTTTGTAAACCATTTGTTTTTAACTATATCTGATTTTAACATTTTAACTTTGTCTTTGGAGTTCTGTAGTTTTATAATAATTTACTCAGTATTTTTTTTTTTTTAATAATCCTGCCTGGAATTATAGTGCATTTAAAAAAAATATTTTTTTATTGATTTCAGAGAGGAGGGGGGAGAGAGATGGAAACATCATGGGGAGAGAGAATCATTGATTGACTGCCTCCTGCATGCCACTCACTGGGGATGGAGCCTGGAATCTGGACATGTGCCCTTGACTGGAATAGAACCCGGGACTTTTCAGTTGCAGGCTGATGCTCTATCTACTGAGCCAAACCAGCTAGGGCAAATTATAGTGTATTTTAATCTGGGATTTGTATCATGTTAATTCTGGGAAATTCTCAGCTCTTCAAATATTGATTCTTATCCATTCTCTTTATTATCTTCTGCAATTTCAATTGGATTTATACCTGACCTTTTTACTCTATTGTATACTTTTATTAATCTTTCTTATATTTTCTGTCAGTGCTACATTCTGCAATTTCAATTGGATTTATACCTGACCTTTTTACTCTATTGTATACTTTTATTAATCTTTCTTATATTTTCTGTCAGTGCTACATACATCTGTCAGTGCATATTTGTTTTTAAAGATCTCCCTTATTGTTCCTTATTCAGTTGTTCTAATCTGCTGTTTAACTGACCTACTCACCTTGTAAAAAAGTGAGAAAAGTGTGCAGATCATAAGTGTACAACTTGAAGAATTTTCACAGTACAGCCATCACCAAGATCAAGAGAGGGTATTATATTACCAGCATCCCTGAAATCTCCCTCTTGCCTCTCCCAATCACTATTACCTCCTCCGCTCTAAGGGTCACCACAGTCCTGACCTCTAGCACTATAAATTACTTTTACATGTTCAACTATATAATTATAATCATCCATGTATATACTTTTTTTGTGTCTGACTTCTTTCACTCAACATCATTGTGAGATCTTTTTATATTGTTGCATGTGTTTATACTTGGTTTATCCCCATCTAATCTAATAAAAGATTAATATGCAAATTGATCCCCATTTAATCTAATAAAAGATTAATATGCAAATTGACCCTTACTCTGTTACACCTAAGCCATGCCCACCAGCCAATCAGAGCGACTATATGCAAACTAACACAGCCAAAATGGTGGCTGGCAGCCATGGAGCTGGAATAAGCAGGAGTTTTGCTCCGGCGATGCAGGAAGCTAAGGTTCCTGTCTTCCAAGGCCGGCTGTGGCCTTCGCTCAAGGCAACAAAGTTTCAATTATAGAAGCTAAACCTCAGTTACCTGCTTCCAGCCTTGGACTCAAGGAAACACTGGGAGCCTGGGTTGTCAGGGGCAACCCGACCTGGGCTCCAGTTAAACCAACAAAGTTTCAACTTTAGAAGTTAAATAAATTTCAGAATCTAGTTTCCAGCCAGCCTCACTGCAAACAGCCATCAGCCACTCACCCAGGCTGGCCAGGTACCCCAGCAGGGACCCGCTTCCTGAAGGGGATGTGGCCAGCCTGCAAACAGCCATCAGTCCCTCACCCAGCCTGGCCAGGTACCCCAGCAGGGTCCCGAACTCTGAAGGGGCTGTGGCCAGCCTGAAAACGGCCCTCAGCCCCTCACCCAAGTTTGCTAGGCACGCCAGCAGGTGGACATCCCCTGTGGGGTCCCAGATTGTGAGAGGGCACAGACCAGGCTGAGGGACCCCCCGAGTGCACAAATTTCTGTGCACCAGGCATCTAGTTGCCACATAAAATTCCACTGTGTAAATATACCATGATTTGTTTATTGATTCTAATGCTCATGTTGGTGAGCATTTAGGTTGTTTCTAGTGTGGGGCTCTTAGAAAAACAATGCTATGAACATTCTTATATAAATCTTTTGTTAACTATGGATACATTTCTCTTGTGCATATACCAAGAAGAGAAATTTTTGGGTAAAAAAAATGTGCATATATTCCACTAAGTAGTGTGCTATGTCTGTCTTAATGAAGTACCACAACTAGGTGGCTTAGGCAACCGAAATTTATTGTCTCACAGTTCTTGAGGCTAGAAGTTGGCTCTTTGCATTGCCTGCAAATTATAGAAATCATTATCAGTTTTCACACAAAAAAGTTGCTGGGATTATGCATGGGATTGTTTTACATCTATAGTTCAGTTTGGGAAGAATTCATATATTTATAATATAGAGTATTTTAAAAGTATTTTAATCCATGAATGTGAATTCTTCCATTGCTCTCCATTTATTTTCATCTAAATAATTCCCCCTTTTATTTAATTTAGATAAGGTTTTATAGTTTTATAGTTTTTAGTGTATAGTTCTTTTACATATATCATTAAATTTATTCTTAGGTATTTAATATATTTGATGCTATTATAATATGTCCTCCCCACCCTGACATATTTTTTTTAGGTTTTTCTCTTTGTTTGGCTATCCAAAAATTTTATTATAATATGCCTACATGTTGATTTCTTTGTATTTATAGCTTAATCTGTGGGTAGATGACATTCTTTAATTCTGGAAAATTCTTAGTTGCTTCCTCTTCAAATATTATTTTGCCCCATTTTTTTCTGTTCCTTAATCTCCAATTATAACCATACTAGGGGCCCGGTGCACAAAAATTTGTGCACTTGGGGGGTCCCTCAACCTGGCCTGTGCCCTCTCACAGTCTGGGACCCCTCAGGGGATGTTCACCTGCTGGCCTGCCTGGCCAGCCTGGTTAGGGGCTGATGGCTGTTTGCAGGCTGGCCAAGCCCCCCAGTGGGGACCCTCACCCATAGGGGTGTGGCCAGCCTGGGTGAGAGGCTGAGGGCCATTTTCAGACTGGCCACATCCCCTTCAGGGTTTGGGTTCTTACTGGGATGCCTGGCCAGCCTGGGTGAGGGGCTGAAGGCTGTTTCCAGGCTGGTCACAGCTCCCATCGACCCAAGGTCCTAACGAGGCTGGCTGGAAGCAGGTTTGGGGGGTTTATTTATCTTCTATAATTGAAACTT
Source organism: Murina feae (assembly GCA_004026665.1). Taxonomy (NCBI): domain Eukaryota; kingdom Metazoa; phylum Chordata; class Mammalia; order Chiroptera; family Vespertilionidae; genus Murina; species Murina feae. Next base: position 3,463 of record PVJC01055764.1, read on the forward strand.
TGTTGCCTTGAGTGGCGGCCACAGCCTGCCTAGGTGGCAACGAAATCTCCTGTTTTCTTCAGCTCCATGGCTTCTATAATTGAAACTTTGTTGCCTTGAGCGGAGGCCACAGCTGGCTTAGGCAGGCAGTTTTCTCCTTTGCTTGCCTCCTGTTTGCTCTAGCTCTGTGGCTGCCAGCCGCCATCTTGGCTGAGTTAATTTGCATATTGTCACTCTGATTGGCTAGTGGGTGTGGCTTGGCTGGTGGGCATGGGTTAAGTGTAATGGAGTGGGGGTTAAATTGCATATCACTCTTTTATTAGATTAGATTAGACCTTTCCTTGGTGTCACAGTATCTCTTACCTTCTTTTTCATAATTTTTTAATTTTTAAAAATTTTGTGGCTCAGTTGGATATTTGTTGTTTACCTATATTCTTATTTACCAATCCTATCATTTGCTGTTAAATACATCTATTAAATTCTCTTAAGGAAGAGACCATCAATCACGATACCTGAAATCCAAATCTGTTCAATATCTCTGAAACAAAGAAGCTGAATTTATTACTTGCCAAGCAAGGGAGAACTGGGCTTGTTAGACAGGCTCTTTAAACAAAGCAAAGAACTGGAATTGTATCAGGCTTTGGGGAAGTCTGGAGACTTAAAAAGCTGGAGAGTTTAAGGATTTGCTGAATGTCGGAGTATAGTTTAGGGATTTGTTGACTAATGTCAAAGAACAGTCAGTCTTTTCCTTTCCTGTAATTGGAGAATAGGGACATTTTATTTTCTGTTCTTGATGCTATATAATGTATTTTTAAGTTCTAGAAAACCAGTTCCTGTCTGCCTGGTTATGTTGATAGTATCCTATTTCTTACTATGCTTTAGTTTTCTTATTTGTATAAATATTTACAACATACTTATTTTATATACTAAGTCCTTTGGAAGCTAATTTTGCTTTTTGTTATTTATGATGATGGTTTATTTCCCAATGTATTTTCTAATTTTTAAAAAATTTTGTTTTAGTAATTAGATAACCTTAATCTCTGGGAATCTTGAAGAGACCTAAAGAGTTGGGTAAATTGTTGTAGGGAGGATTTGTAAAATAAGTTCCTAGTTTAGGGTTTCCCAGGTCAGATAGGCAGTTTAAATTCAAAACCACATTTTCAGAGAGGCTTATGATTATGAATTGTGATGATTAATTTTCACCTCATGCTAAACTTTAAGTTTCCTTAGTGGCTTAAAAAAATTAGGTGTAATTAAATTGAATGAAACGCACAGGGTTAGGTGTACAGTTCAATGGATTCTAATACATAAGTATGTATCTGTGTTTTCAAACACCTCAGTCAAGATAAAGTACACTTTCATTATCCAGAATAGGCCTCTTTCTAATCAATCCCATTCCCCTGAATTAGGCAACCACTGATCTGACGTCTATCACTTCTATTTGGAAATAACGTCAACTTTTAGAAAAAATTATTTTATAAAATATAGCCATACTTATCAAATTCAGGAAATTTAGCTTCTATATAATACTTTAATATACACATATGTTGTCAATTGTACCAGTAATATCTTTTGTAACCATTTTTTTTAGCCCAAGATCACTTATATTTAATCACATCTTTGTTTCCTTTAATGTAGGGACAGATCCTTAGCCTTTTATGACAGTGGCATTTTTTAAAAGAATATAGGCCAGTTTGCCTGGCCAGTGTGGCTCAGTGGTTGAGCATCAACCTATGAACCAGGAGGTCATGGTTTGATTCTTTGTCAGGGCACATGCCCAGGTTGCAGGCTGAATCCCCAGTGTGAGGCTGTAGTAAGCAGATGATTGATGATTCTCTCTCATCATTGATGTTTCTGTCTCTCTCTCCCCCTCTCCCTTTCTCTCTCAAATCAATAAAAAGTATTTTTAAAAAATAATAAAGTGCAGTTTATTTTATAGAATGTGTGTCAAATTTTTAAGTTTTATCAAGATAGTATTTAGATTATGCAGTCTTTTCTGGATTAGTACATAACTGAGAGCTAAGTTCTATTCTTCTCAGGACATTGTTTTTGAAGGCACACTGTATCTGTCAGCCAACTCTTCCCCTGCCTCCTCCTATCACCAGCTCTGCCCTTGCCTATGCCTGAGGCTTCTGGCGAAGGCCTCTGGCCTGGGCAGGTGACCCCAGCCCCCTCTGATTGCCTGTTCCGGCCCTTGGCCCCCCCCCCCATCTTCCCCCTACCACCTGCCTGGCTAATAGGCCTGACCAGTTCAGTGGTGGGGCTGAGCCGGACTGTGTGCTGTTATCTTGTGGCTGTGGTGGCGGCCATCTTTGTGATGGAGTGACACCTAATTTGCATATTAGTCTTTTATTAGATAGGATGTGGCTATGGGTGCCGCCATCTTGTGGCCATGGGGGCAGCCATCTTTGTGATGGAGTGATGCCTAATTTGCATATTACTCTTTTATTAGATAGGATAAATTACAAGTTAGCTGAGTAATAAGTTCCTTAGTCCCACTTTCTTTTTTAGTTGCTGTTACTTGAACTCAACTGATTGCTGTAGACAAGTCTGAGGGCTCTCTTATTTTTCTCTCCTTAGAGATTAAATTTTTTGTCTCTATCCATTTTGGCAATCTACCCTGTTTCCTCGAAAATAAGCCAGTGTCTTATATTAATTTTTGCTCCCAAAGATACACTAGATCTTATTTTCAGGGGATGTCTTATTTTTCCATGAAGAAGAATATGGTACACATTTATTGAACAAAAAAAAAGGAAATTTATTACCTGTGTGTCCACATAATGTGCCCGACTCCTGCCCCGAATGACTCACTGTCTAATTGTGAGTCAGCCAGTCTCCGTCAGGGCAGAGTGAGCAGCAGGCGGCAGCTTGTCCTGGTGGCAGCGGCGCGGGCTCTCTGATTAAAAGAGACCTCACACTTTCTGTCTCCTCCGGCTATGCTGCAGCCAACAGTGAGCTGCATGGCGGTGCCCAGAGTCCAGAGTTACGGTAGCTTTGGGGGGCCTTATTATCAGGGAGGCCTTATGTTAGGAGGGGCTTATTATTGGGGGGGCCTTATTATCGGAGAGGTCTTATTTTAGGGGAGGTCTTATTTTGTGGGGTGCCTTTTTTTTTCAGCGAGAGGCAAAACTGTAAATAAGTCTTATTTTCAGGGGATGTCTTACTTTCAGGGAAACACAGTAGTACTAGAATGTAGGAACTCCAAGAGAGGTGTGATGCTTATATGTCTCTTTCCTGAATGTGCTATATTATTTTAACCTGGAGTTTACAATTTTTTGTTTTTGTTTCTGGAAACTTTTCTTGAATTACATTGAGAACAGTTATTCAGTTCTTTTATTTTGGTTTTCTTCTTTGAAGACACTAGGTATGCTTATGTTTGTTGCTTCAGCTTGGCCTGTCATCCATATTATTTATATTTTCTGTCTTTTTTATTTTTGTTACTTTTTCTATAAAACTCGTTTTGCCTTTCTTTATTTCCTTGGAAAATTTCCTTTCAATCCTGTCCTGTGTGTATTTTTCCTTGTTTTTAGCAGTGCCCCTTTCTCTTCTGCTTCCATTGGTCTTTGTTCCTGTGGTGTTTATTTTTCTTTTACTTCTCTGACTTGTTAGTTCACATCTAATTTCTTCATTTTTTTTCTTGCCATACCTTCCTCTATTTATAGCATTAGTTTTTCAAAATATCTCTACTCATTATTCCATGAGGAATGTTTTTCCTGAGCCTACATACAAAAGATCATCTTGTGTTATGACTAACACCTATTCTTTTTATGAAACTATTTTTGTGTGTAATTTATTTCTTTTGAAATTAGTGTAGCAGGATAGTTAACGGTGCAAAATCTCACACTCCTCCTGGGCCTCTCTGCTTTCTAGTCCCTTGGGGTTTGTCATTGAGCTTTGCTTCCTTCTCTTTTCCTATAGCCAGACTGGACTCTGCGATACTCTGTCTGTCTACCTATCCTCATGTTGATGTAAAGAAGGGATTTTTTAATTTTATTTTTAATTTTAGTTATTTTCTTTTCTTTTTATATTGCATAAAGTATTACAAAGATTAGTACATATATCTCTTTTTTCCCCTGCCCTTCCCCCAGCCTCCCCTACCTCCCAGTGTTTTGTGTCCATTGGTTATGCTTAAATGCATGCATAAAAGTCCTTTGGTTGATCTATTCCCCTCCCCCCCCAACCCTCCCTGTCCTTTTTGCTGTAATTTGACAGTCTGTTTGATGCTGCTCTGCCTCTGTATCTATTTTTGTTCACCAGGTTATAATGGTTATTATTATCCATAGATGAGTGAGGACATGTGGTATTTTTCTTTCATTGACTGGCTTATTTCACTTAGCATTATGTTCTCCAGCTCCATCCATGCTGCTGTAAATGCTAAGAACTCCTTCCTTTTTACAGCAGCATAGTATTCCATTGTGTAGATGTACCACAGCTTTCTAATCCATTCATCTGCTGATGGGCACTTAGGCTGTTTCCAAATCTTAGCTATGGTAAATTGTGCTGCTATGAACATAGGGATGCATATGTCCTTTCTGATTGGTGTTTCTGGTTTCTTGGGATATATTTCCAGAAGTGGGATCACTGGGTCAAAGGGAGTTCCATGTTTAATTTTTTGAGGAAACTCCATACTGTTCTCCACAGTGGCTGCACCAGTCTGTATTCCCACCAGCAGTGCACGAGTGTTCCTTTTTCTCCGCATCTTCTCCAGCTCTTGTCGTTTGTTGATTTGTTGATAATAGCCATTCTTATAGGTGTGAGATGGTACCTCATTGTTATTTTGATTTGCATCTCTTAGATGATTAGTGACTTTGAGCATGTTTTCATATGTCTCTTGGCTTTCTGAATGTCCTCTTTTGAAAAGTGTCTATTTAGGTCCTTTGCCCATTTTTTTATTGGATTGTTTATCTTCTTTTTGTTAGCTTGTATGAGTTCCCTATCTCTTTTTTTAATGTCCTATAGTTTTTTAAGTAGAGGTCTTTTACCTCTTTAGTTAAGTTTATTCCTAGGTATCTTAGTTTTTTTGGTGTGATGGTAAATGGGATTGTTTTTTTAGTCTATCTTTCTGTAAATTCACTCTTGATGTATAAAAATGCCATAGATTTCTTGGCGTTAATTTTGTATCTTGCTACATTGCCAAATTCATTTATTAAGTCTAATAATTTTTTGATGGCATCTTTAGGGTTTTTTATGTACAATATCATGACAGTTTTACTTCTTTTCCAATTTGGATGCATTTTATTTCTTCATCTTGTCTAATCGCAATGGCTAATACTTCCAGTACTATGTCGAGTGGTGAGAGTGGGCATCCCTGTCTTGTTTCTGTTTTAAGGGGAAATGGTTTTAGTTTTTGCCCATTAAGTATGATGTTAACTGTGGTCTGTCATATGTGGCTTTTATTACGTTGAGGTATGATCCTTCTATGCCTACCTTGCTGAGAGTTTTAATCAAAAACGAATGCTGGATTTTGTCAAATGCTTTTTCTGCATCAATTGATATGATTAAGTGGCTTTTATCTCTTAATTTGTTTATGTGATGTATCACGTTTATTTATTTGCGGATATTGTACCATACTTGCATAAGAAGGGATTTTTTGACTTTGCAATGCAATTATCCCCTTCACTTTGGAACTTTGTTCTGCTGTTTTGTTTTTCCTGCTGAGATGTGTAGCCAAAGTATTCTTTCTAGTTATACTCCTTCAGTTGTTGTTATTGTTGTTACTGTTTTTACTACTTAACATTTTTTTGGAAGCCATCCCCTTGTTTTGTCTAGTTTTCAAAGATTATAAATAGTAATGCATTAAATTTTTGAATGTGCGCTCTACCAATTTTAGTGTTAAGTACATTTCTTAGGTACTTATTAAATTACTAGAAGCCCGGTGCACAGGTGAGATCTCTCGGCCTACGTGGTGATCGAGGTCTACTGGGGTGCCAGCTGGCCAGGGGCAGGAACTCCAAGAGATTGACCACTGGCTGGGGAGAGGGGTCATGGAAGGTTGATTGGGTGGCAGGGATAGGAGGTTGGCTGACCAGGGGGAAGGGGCTGTGGGAGGTTGGCTGGCCAGGGGGAGCAGGGCCATAGGAGGTTGGCCGACCTGGGGAAATGGGGAGGGGCTGTGGGAGATTGGCTGGCTTGGGGGGAGAGGGGCCCTGGGAGGTTGGCAGGCCATGGGGAGGGACCATGGCAGATTGGCTGGCTGAGGAAAGGAGCCACAGAAGATAGGCCAGCCAGGGGGGTGCGGACGTGGGAGATTGACCAGCCAGAGGGGGAGGGGCCACTTGAGGTTGGCCAGCCAGGCCCCCTATTGGGGCCAACCCAGGGGTGCCAGCCAGTGGGAGGGGGAGGGGGAGAGGAAAGTTGGCTGTGGGAATGCACTGACCATCAGGGGGCAGCTCCTGTATTGAGCATCTACTCCCTCATGGTCAGTGCACATGATCATGACTGGTCTACCAGTTGTTCTGGTTGTTTGGTCCTAATGGTCGCTTAGGCTTTTATATAGAGACTAGGGGCCCGGTGCACAAAAATTTGTGCACTCGGGGTGGAGGGAGTCCCTCAGCCCGGCCTGTGCCCTCTCACAGTCTAGGACCCCTCAGTGGATGTCCTATGATGGCCCCAGTCTGCCAGGCACCTTTTGTGTGTGTGTGTGTGTGTGTGTGTGTGTGTG
>PVJC01055765.1:0-10102 GCA_004026665.1 Murina feae
TAGAGGCCTGGTGCATGGGTGGGGGCTGGCTGCTTTGCCCTGAAGGGTGTCCCAGATCAGGGTGGGGGTTCCCTTGGGGCATGGGGCAGCCTGGGTGAGGGGCCTGTGGTAGTTTGCAGGCAGGCCACGCCTCCATAGGGGGAGGGTCCCCACTGGGGGGGTGTGGCCAGCCTGAGTGAGGAGCTGAGGGCTGTTTTCAGGCTGGCCATACCCCCCTTCAGGGTGGGGGTCCTGCTGGGGTGCCTGGCCAGCCTAGATTAGGGGCTGAGGGCGTTTTGCAGGCTGGCCACACTCCCTGGCAACTCAGGCTCCTAGACCCTCCTTTTTCCTTTTTTTTTCTAGCTCGTCCTCAAGTGGTGGCCAGGGCCAGCTGGAAGCATGGATCCCCCCTGGCAGCCCAGGCCCCCATCCCCTCTTTGAGTGGAGGCCAGGGTTGGCTAGAAGCCTGGGTCTCTCCTTGGTGAACCAGGCCCCCAGCCACTCCTTGAGCAGAGCCCAGGCCCCCAGCCACTACTTGAGCAGGGGCCAGGGCCAGCAGGAAGCTTGGCTTCCTCTGTTGCTGGGAGCAACCCAAGCCTCCTGCTTGCTCCAGCTCTGTGGCTACCATCATCTTTAGTTGTCTTCAGTCTTCACTCAGTGCCTGTGTATGCAAATTAACCACCATCTTTGTTGGCTTAATTTGCATACTCATCCTTATTGGTTGGTGGGTGTACAGAGTGACACCAATTTGTATGTTTTTCTTTTATTAGTGTAGATCTCATAATTTACCTAATTAATCACCTACATTTTGTTTCTGTGAAAAATACATTTGTATATGCTTGATGATTTTCTTAAAAACAATTCTCTACTCCAGAAAGATTGCATTAATTTGCATCTCACAGGAAACATGATCATGATTAAACCTGCATTTCCTTGCCTTAACAAAACTAGGTATTATCAATTTTAAAACTGTTATTTTGAAAGGTGACAAATAATAGTCTTTAATTAATTTTTGTTTCTTTCATTACGGATGAAGCTTACCTGTTTTCTATATAATAATTAGCTATTTATGTTATTTTATAGATTGCATGCAAAAATTTCTTCTTATCTTGAGGTGTTGTGTTTTTATATTGATTTGTAAGAACTATTTCTTTATTAAAGGTAGTAACCCATTACCTTTTACTATATGGTATAATTTCCCCTGACTATTACTTGCCTTCATTACCTGAACTTTGTGTATATGTGCAGATACCAAAATATGAACACACATGTGCGCACACACTGTCATGGAGATATCCCTGGAGAACCTGCACCATAATCCCAGAGAAAACCACTGTTACATTTTTTTGATATTTATTTGAACAGATTTCTCTCCCCGCCCCCCACAAAATGATACAGTATATATTTATGTAAAATAAGATCATGACATATGTATTGCTCAGTGATCTATTTTTAACCCTTGACACTCAGATTTTTAATATAAATATATCTTGATAATTATTTCTGACAGTTGTATTCTAGCTTATGAAGGTAACTTACTAGCATTTAATAAATCCTACATTTAAGACATTTTGGCTACCTTTGATTTTTAGGATTATTAACAACAATGAAGGTCTTGGCACACTGAGGTAGCAGAGAAGAGAAATAGCAAATAATGGGAACTAATGTTTAGGCTCCAGGCACTATTGTTAGTACTTAATATATATTAACCCATTCAACCCTCTACAAACCCCATTCCGTTTCTCTGCCTCCTCAAATAAATAGATGAAAACACAGACAGTAAAGTAACTAGTCTAATATTTATCTGGATGGCAAGCGAAAGCACCATGTGTCTCTATTCCCCGACTTACTCTAGAAGAACAATGCAGTCCAAACTTGTGTGCTCTCAGCCATGAGGTTGAATTGCCCCAATAAGAAATGTCCAGGGCAGGGACTAGCCATCAACAACAACAAAGCCTGAGATTCAGTATTAGGTTTCTTCCTGCTCTGTGCTTTAAATACCTTGCAACAGCCTCAAACATTCAATAAAATAAATGCACACAAGCTTTATATGAGTTTATATGGGTGTGCCTTGGGGGAAAATGAGAGAGTGTATTCCCATTTGGGGAAAAATCAGAGAAGAGATTGTTGCTTCATTGTGGAAAGTGGTGGGATGGGGTGGCTCCCGGGGTGACCAGGAAGAAGCTATGGAAACACACCTTCTCCAGGATATCTCGATGTTTGATATTCAGAGGGATTGCAAAGGCTATTGGAAGACTTGAAGGTACTGAGGAAATCATTGCAATGGTGCATGTAGGTTTTTATTCCTGGGGATCTTTGCAACTCTATAAATGACATATGCTTTCTTGACATGTCTGTTTTTGATCCCTGCTGGCAGCATGTTCACAATTAAATCACCTTAGATATTGATCACTAAACCCATCTACCTTACTCACATAGGGCTCCCTCTAAAAGTAGGAGGACACTAGTTGAGGAAATAAATTTCAATTCTATTTTCTTGATTTTGCCTTTTTTTCCCTTTTCTTTTTATACTACCTCTCTTTAGCTCCTGTGTATAATTTTTCATTTTTTGTCTTTATATTTTCACCTCAGTCTATTTTCTCCTCCTGCCTGTTGGTCTTATGACTAGAAGCTGTGCCTCCTTGTTTTATTTTGAGTTGGGGAGATGGAGTATTGGTGGGAAAGAGGTCATATTCTTCCTGCTGTCATAGTACATCATCCTGGGGCTATAGGAATGGCTTCCAGTTCTCTAGCTAGGAAGCTTGAACCAACCCTTTCCATGACCCAGAGAGGGCCTGAGAAGAGTGTTCCCATTCTCATGTTTTTGTAAAACTTGCATGAGCTTGATGTTTTGATGAAATTGGTTAATACTCACTATCTCTTTCTGCTCTCATTTATCATCCATTGTACTTCACCTCATGCAGACTGGCAATGGCATGGACACAAAGCATTGGAGATCGGAGTAGGGGAGTTCATCTAATCTGAATTTAGTCACATGTAGTGGTGTGTTTGGTCCCCTCTGTGAGTTAAGTTGCTGCCAACTGTCTTGGTGTAAGAGTGGCTTATGGGGAACTCCCATTGTCCACTATGCCAACTCTCCCTGGATTGAGACAGCTGGGTTCAGGGCCAGAGATCACTTTAAATCATGCCATGCCCGTGTTACCCAGAACCTGGGTATGGAACCAAAGCTAGTCTGTGGAAAGTTCTTTTATACTTTACATGTAGAAAAAAAAAACATAATATAGATTTCCCAAGTTTAAAATAATTTGTATGGTATTACCAAATGTTCCTGAGAAGCTACAAGAAACTTTCAATTGTTGTTATTTCAAAAGATGTTCAAAAAGGGGTTCAGATAAGACATGTAGGGAAAGTATCATGGAATCATGTTAGGCTGTTATTTAAAACTAGAGGCCTGGTGCATGGCATTTGTAGGCTGGAGGGGAGGGGATCCCTCAACCTGGTCCACAGGGCATGGCCTAAGCTGGCAGGCAGACGTCCTCTGAGGGCTCCTTAGTGCTGCCAAGGAGGCAGGAGAAGCTCCTGCCACTGCCATTGGGCTCACTAGCCATGGGTCCAGCTTCTGGCTGAATGGCACTCCCCTAGTGGGAGCACACTGACCACCAAGGGGCAGCTCCTGTGTTAAGCATCTGCCCCCTGGTGGTCAGGGCATCATAGAAACCAGTTATTCTGCCTTTTGGTTGATTTGCATATTAGGGTTTTATTATATAGGACTAGGGGCCCGGTGCACAAAAATTTGTGCACTCGGGGGGTGGGGGTCCCTCAGCCCGGCCTGTGCCCTTTTGCAGTCTGGGACACCTCGAGGGGGGGGAGGGATGTCCACCTGCTGGCATGCCTGGCCAGCCTGGGTGAGGGGCTGAGGGCCATTTTCAGGCTGCCCACAGCCCCTTCAGGGTTTGTGCACTGGGGGGTGGGAGGGCTGGTGAGTGCAGGCCTGGACATTTCCCACCAGAGGGCCCACGATCGCACATGCCTGGTGGGCCCCCACCGCTGAGAGGACACACCTGGCACAGAGCTGGGTGATGAGCCAGGGGTGGACGCTGGTGCAGGATCCCTCGGTGGGGCCCTGCTGCTGAGCAAACACACCTGGGGTGGAGCTGGGCAGTGGACTGGCTTTGGATTCTCCGCACTGTGCAGCAGACGCTCCCACACGCCCTGTGGAGGCCCCTGGGAGGCAGACGAAGGTAGTGGACCCTGGACAGGTGCTCCCGTATGCCCCCGAGGAGGCCCCCAGGGCAGAGCCAGACAGCTGACCCAGGACGGGCACTCCTGAATGCCCCAAGGAGGCCCCTGGGGGGGTGGAGCCAAGCAGCAGACCCGGGATGGGTGCTCCTGCAAGCTCGTGGAGGACTCGCTCTCCTGCATGCCTGGTGGAGGTCCCCGGGGGGTGGAGCCAGGCAGTGGACCTGGGACGGGCACTCCTGGATGCCCCGAGGAGGCCCCAGGCCAGACCCCCCCACTGAGCTGACACACCTGGCACAGCTATGCCGGTCATGGAGGCTCCCAGTGCAGAGCCGCCCTGCCAAACTCCATCTTGGCTGGGTTAATTTGCATACAGCTGCTCTGATTGGCTGGTGAGCGTGGCTGTGAGCAGAGGCTCAGCCAGACTAGGCAGGCAGTTGCAACAGAAGCCTCTGGTTTGCTCTAGCTCCATGGCTGCCGGCCTCCATCTTGGCTGGGTTAATTTGCATACAGCTCCTCTGGTTGGCTGGGAGGCGTGGCTTGGCTGGTGGGCGTGGCTTATGTGTCTCAGATAATGGTCAATTTGCATATTACTCTTTTATTATATTATATACTCTGTAAAATTTAAAATTTTTATGTTTATTGTATTTCTCAGTTTTTAAAATTTGTAATTTGTTGTGATTTATTTTCTCTTTGTTGTGATTTATAAATACAAATCCCATTTGTATCTATTTTTGTATTCTTGAACCTAAAGAGGGTTCAAAATGTATATACGTTCTGGCCTGGAGAAAATCTAGATTTGCCTGTATTGGCTGGTTGAGTTCTTTCTTCTTGAGTCAGGGCCACAGTCTGTGGGACTTTCAAGAGCCTGTTACCTTTTGGAGGTTCACTGAGGTTCCCATAAGCTCCCCCATAAAGCGAAGGCTGCAACAGTCTTTTCAACCTCCCTCCGTCTGTCTGGTAACAAGCCCAACTCTCCCTTTGTCTTGGCATTAAATTCTCTAGTTGCTTCCTTGTCGGTTTCACTGTGAAGTGTCCTTCTGGTGTGAGTCTTGCTGCAGTTTTAGTAGGAGGCTCAGAAGTGCTGCATGGGAGGATCTTACTTCCATGGCCTTTGAGTCCAGAAGCCTCAGTGAACTCTTAAATCTTGGAACGTGTCTAGACAGCTGCTAAAAGTATGTCCTGTGCTGTGTAGCAGCAGCATTTCATAGGGAGACATGTGCTATGATTCTTGAACAGAGGTATCCTTTTCATGTATCTGGTGGTTTTCTTTCTTGTTGACCTGACAGACGGGGAGCTGGGAGGTGACCTGTGCTTATCACACACTGGACTTTAAAATGGATTCTTTAAGAGACTGAACTCTAGTCCAGTAGTTCTCGTCCAGATGGGAGGGGAAAGGAAAGGGTTAGGCTTGCGGCAGGTTAGGCTTTAGGTTTAAGATAATTTTGACTCTATACGTTCTGAGATCTGGAAGTCAGAAGAAGAGAGTGAAGGTTGCAAACGCTGGCAAAACTCAGGAATCTTCACCTCTCTCCCAAGTACTAGTAACTGTGTTATGCTTGCTGCTGAGGTCAGCAGTTACCTGAGACGAGACCCCAGTGTTGGTGAGGCACGGTCTCTTTCTCTGGGCCCCTGACAGTGCAGGGACTCTGTTTTGTTTTTTTAAATATGTTTTATTGATTTTTTTTGCAGAGAGGAAGAGAGAGAGATAGAGAGTTAGAAACATCGATGAGAGAGAAACATTGATCAGCTGCCTCCTGCACACCCCCTACTGGGGATGTGCCCGCAACCAAGGTACATGCCCTTGACTAGAATCAAACCTGGGACCCTTGAGTCCGAAGGCTGACGCTCAATCCATTGAGCCAAACCGGTTAGGTAAAGGAACCCTGTTTTGTTTTCCTTTCTGCATGTCCACAGGACTGAGTAAGGAGTGAAAAGTAGCTTGATGAGTCTCCCATCCCGGGTCACCTTCAGTGCCAGGGAGCTGGCGCTATATCCCAGATGTGCCCCTTGGCGAGCCCCAGTTATACATTGCCTTCAGCACACTCCCTCCGAGTCATGCAGCTGTCAGTAGCTGTGTCAGGGCCTTCCCCCGTCCTTCATAAATGCAGAGGAAGTTCATGTGTCAGACTGGCTTTTATTTCAATATAGACTCATCAACCTCACAGAAACTCAGCGTTTCTGGCATGTATTGAAGTTTCCTTTGTTTCCAGGGCTTGGTCACTGCATCATGATTCATTCTGTCATCAGACAAGCTTTTATCAAGGACCTGCTGTATGCCAGCCTCTGCTTAAAGTGCTCAGGATGCAGATAAAATAGATCAAATAGCCCTGACCGGTTTGGCTCAGTGGATAGAGCATCGGCCTGCAGACTGAAGGGTCCCAGGTTTGATTATGGTCAAGGGCATGTACCATGGTTGCGGGCACATCCCCAGTGGGGGGTGTGCAGGAGGCAGCTGATTGGTGTTTCTCTCTCATCAATATTTCTGACTCTCTGACCCTCTCCCTTCCTATCTGTGAAAAATCAATAAAATATATTTTAAAAAATAGATCAAATAACGCCTTGCCATCTCTACCAGTACATGCTCGTGGAGGAAAAACACAACAAATAAGCAACGTGTTTATTCTATTTATTTGTGCTCAGGTATTTTCCTTTTTACATCTCTGAAATTGGGGTGGGTTTTACAATAGACACGATATAACTGCTGTGAGACAGGTGGCAGGCATGGTGCAACTTTCATGCCTACTCTTATGTAAACTTGGCCAAAACTACTCTGTTGTCCTCACTCAACTGAGTTAACACTACATGTCTGCTGATGCTACACATATTGAATTTGATTATCTTTTCAAACATTTTCCAAAACAGAAAGTTATTGTGTAGATCCAAAGGCACAACAACAGAGCATAATGTTAGAGAGGCAAATATTTGTTTTTGGATGAATGGTTAAAATTTCATCTACTTTTGCAAAGCAACAATCAGACTTTATAGAACCTAAGGAAAGAAGATGTCCACAATTAGATGATGCCTACCATAAGCCAAACAATTCAACTGAATGCAGAAAAATTGCCAAATTCTCCAACATTAACAAAAAATTCCCAAGCAATGCAAGGCTGGTGCAATGGATCCTTACATTTTTTGTGACTTCCGTAGAGATATGATGCCACTATTTATTGCCAGTGAGTTTCTAAAGTTTGTTATTATTGGTGTGTACACCATGTGCTTTACATTTGATGATGCTTTATGTTTGACGCAGTTCAGTAATAAGAGATCAGGTAGTGAGAGCTGCAATAAATAAAAGCAGAGCCAGGCAGTGGAGAGCAGGCATCAGGAGGAGGAAGAGAGAGCATGGCTGTCTCAGATGGAGCAGGGAAGGCAGCCTCTTTGAGGGGCCTGAGGATAGAGATGGGCGTGGATTAGGGAATAAGTCCTGGGTCGACCTTGGGAAAGAAAGGATTCCAGGTGGAGGGAATAAGTATGAGATGAAGTCAGAACACAACTGGGATGTGCAAAGAACAGCAGAAGAACCTCCTGGGAGTTACTTGGAGAGAATTCGGAGAGAATGTGGGCTGGGAGGCAGATCATTTGGGTTCCAGAAGGCCCGGATGGAGATTCTGGATTTTATTCTGAGTGTCGTGGGAAGCCATCTAAGAATTTTGGGTGGGAGAGTGACATTATTAGATATGTATTTTAAAGAAATGGGTCAGGCTGTCATTGAAAATTGACTGAAGGAGGTCAGGGTGGCTACATACTTACAAGTCAGATTTAAGAAAAAATAGGAAGCAAGAAAGTAGAGCAGATTGTGTATATCAAACTCCCAGATGACCTTGAGCAGAGGCGGGGCAGCAGCAGGGGCAGCAGCAAGAGCAGGGACTGGTCTGGAGAGGGCTTGGCAGGATTAGGGGGAATGTATGTGATGTGATGAGGAGGCCGTGTCACTCTCCAGGAGAAGGAAGCTGCTGGTGCACGAGGGGAGAAGAACTGTAGACTGGTCTTCCCCTGGCCCCCTGAGTACCTTGGGGTCTTTTCACTTGAAATATAAAAGAGGTTTGGAAGGCACTGGGGCTCCTGTGTGCCTCCCATTTTTCTCGTAACCCAAGATTATATATTTATTTTTTAGGATAAAGAGCAATGTTCACATGCAAGCAGCTGGCTCTCTCCTGCTCGAATTCCTCTCTTCAAGGACCCACGCGGCTCTAAAATAAGATGCCACTGTGCATGGAAGTGCCCTGAGGTTGCCACCACAAGCATTCCACTTACATGGAAAGGGAGTTCTAATGAAACAGTTTTATAGTTTAGCGGATGGCAAAGAGTCACATTCTCAGCAGGCTCTATAGCTTCTTTTATGAAGAACCACGGTCTCTGGGTCTCTTAAAAGTGCAGAGCTCTTTTCTCTTTTGAATAGTCCCAATATATTTAAGCAGTCAGGACAGTCAGTTATTCAATACTGCGCAAAGCGGCTTTCTTACAGAGTCCCTGAGGAGATCGCCTATAACTTTCATCTGGACCTCCTCTGCTGAGCTGGAAGCCGGTGGTAAAGGCACTGAGCTGTGGAGTGCTAGCCTGCCCTCCTCCCCCTTTCATCTCCGCCTCTCTCTCTCCTTCCCTCAGCCTTTCCTCCCTGCTACTCCCCCTTTTCCTGGAAACAGAAGACTCTACTCCGAGGGAGTGCAGCTGTGAAATGTCAGAGAAGGAAGCACAGGTATCTGAACTCATAATGAGGATATCTGTTTGTGTCTCCGGATATGATGCCTGTATAATGAGACTAAGTATAAAATATCTATATTACATAACTTATTATGTAATATAAATATATTGCTTATACACGATAAATGTATTATTGTGTATTATTAAAATCTAATTCAGGGAGAAATGTATATACATTCCCATCTAAACTAATAAAAGTGAAATATTAAAATTAACCATTTCTCCGAGACAGGGTAAGCCACGCCCACCAGCCAATCAGAGCGGCTATATGCAAATTAGCCCAGCCAACATGGCAGCCGCCACTCCCGGACCTGAGTAAAGGGCAGTTTCCATTGCGGCAGGAGCGAAAGTGAAGCTACGCCCGCTCAGCTTAGCTCCGCTTAAACTGCCTCTAGCAAAACACAGATTTGAAACATTTGAAACAATGTAACAATCATAGAATCCTCGGGAGCTGAAGGACACAGCAGCCCGGGCCTAACCAGTAAAAGTAACAATTGTTTCATTACAGACGCTGCGAGGTGAAGCAGAGGAGGCTTCGTTAGTTAGAAGGCCGCCTTAAAGGAAGAGTGTATCAATTATAGAAGATAACCCCAGGCCTTCAAGGAACAGCATCAATTATAGGAGATAAATCACAGAAACCTGCGTCCAGCCAGCCTTGCTGGGATGTTGGGTCAATGGGAGCTGTGGGCAGACTTAAAGCCCATCACCCAGGCTGGTCAGGCAGGTGGACATCCCCCGAGGGTCCCAGACTGAGAGAGGGCACAGGCCGGGCTGAGGGACCTCCCAAGTGCACAGAGCGGCTGCAGGGCGGGACAGCGCAGGACCCAGGACCCATGAGTGGGAAAGAGGCGGCGGGAGGGTCTTGGCCTGCTTGGTGGCTGCCCAGGCCCTTGCAGGGCACTGGGGAGCCGGAAAGCAAGGCTGCAGGGGCCGGGGTCCTGCTTGGCAGCTCTCCAGACCCCTTGGTGGCACCAGGAAGTGGGAAAGGAAGGCAGCAGGGGACGGGTGAGTGGGAAAGAGTCGGTGGCCTGCTTGGTGGCTTCCCAGGTCACTTCCGGGGATCAGGGAGCAGGAAAAGGCTGACCTGACTACGAGGCAGGGTTTTCCCTGCTTTCTGGTGGCTGGAGGAAGATGGGCAGTAGGCAAGCTTGGGAGGCAGGCCACACCCAGCCCTGGCCACAGCTCAAAAAAGAGAACAACATGCAGGGGAGGGCAAGAG
>PVJC01055766.1:0-10099 GCA_004026665.1 Murina feae
CACACACACACACACACACACACAGAGCAGCACAAACCTATGATTTTTAAATTTTTCTCTATAGACTTTTTGTACTTGTTTTGTTCAATAGTTGCAGTTCCCAAGAAGGTATGTTTTCTGTTTTCCTCTCCTAGTTTATTTTAAATCTTGCATCTCTGTGAATTTTAGAATCCCCCTTCTAACAGAACTAGCTTTCCCTAAAAACTTCTGATACGTCTGAAAGTATGTTGAGATGCTTTGTATCTACACTGACTCCTCCCGGGGCAGCACTGGTAGCTGCAGAGTGCCTCGACACTAGAGAATGAACTAGTGAAATGTTGGTCATCACACATTTTCTGTGTGTATTAGCTTCCTCAGTGCCATCCTGGTCAGCAATACTGGAATGTGACAAAGCTGGCACTCACACCCAGGACCAATCCACACCGGAGACTGATGCATTCTGTATACAGGGATGGGGAAAAATAGATTTCCATTGTGAGTATGTGAAACACAGTTTATTTTTGTATTGTTATTTATTATTACTGTACTAGAGGCCCAATGCACAAAATTCTTGTAAGGGCCTTGGCCCTGGCCCCCACCCACCACCACCACAGCCCCCGCCTGCTACGGCTTTGTCTGGTCTAATTAGCATATTATGCTTTTATTATTGTAGATTATTTATTTGTATTACAACTGTAAGCCTACTTTTGTTCACCCATTCATACACACACACACACACACACACACACAACCAAATTTATTTGTTGCACCATTGTTTGGAATAATGAAGAGTTGGAAATTACTCAATATTTTTAAATGGCGATGGAGCCATATAATGGGATACTACTATGCAGATATATAAAAACAAGAGGAAATGTACTGATATGGAAAATTTTCCAAAATATATTAAGTTTAAAAAGCAGTAAGTTACCTTTAGATAACAATGAGATAAAAGTAAGAATATGTATTTGTCTTAATTCAATCTGCATTTTAAAATCTTCTGAAAAGATACCCAACTATTAAAAGTTGTTATCCCTGGGAATGGGGTGGGATCTGAGACATGGGTAACAAGCTTTTCAGTGAGTTTTATACTCTGTGATTTGAAAATCCTAGTAATTACCAGCTATTTAAATATAAAATAAATTTAAAAGTCACTACATGTGATATTTTATATTTTTATATGCCATCAGTCCTTTTTTTAAAATTGATTTTAGAGAAAGTAAAAAGGAGAGAGAGGAAGAAACATCGATTTGTTGCTCCACCACTTCTTTATGCATTCATTGGTGGATTCCTGCATGTGCCCTGACAGGAGATCAAATCTGCAACCCTGGTGTATTGGGATGGCACTCCAGCCAACTGAACTACCCAGCGGAGTCCATCCTTTCTTTTTTACACTCTATTTTCATTTTATAGTTTTCTGATATTTAAGTGTGGTTCGCTGATAATACCCCTGGAGGAAATAAAACTGAGGAATAATATTGTCTCCATTTGCGCCTTTTAATTAACAGAGTAATTAAATGGAAAGAGTTTTATAGAAGACTTCAGGAGGAAGGATTAGTACCTTACAGAATTTAATAGTTCCATCATAGTTGGACACATCTAAGAATAGTAGCATTCATTTTTCCAATAAGCTAACCGAAATAATTTTGAATTTTAGCTTACTTTACGTGTATAATAAAGTCGTTGGCTTGCCAAAATTATTCATAAAGTAATGCTTTGCCAAAGTGATGTTAAGCATGAAGTAGTGTAATGTGTCTGTTGTACTATTTTAAAGGTCACTCATACTTCTCCTTTCTTCCCACATCCCCCCTTGCCCCCCGCCCAAGTAATAAAAGTTCTTTACCTAGAATAGAGTTTTGGGCTTGCGTTTTCTGTAATATTGATAGGTTTTTCTTGTTACTGAAAGGTATTTCTCTCAGCAAGCTTTAAATGTCAAGTTCATTGTTATCATGCTATCTTTTTACTTTTAGTAAAAGAGGCAATACTTTGTCTTCCTGAAGCTCTTTGAAAAAATCTTTTATACATACATATGTAATGCCGTAGGTCATAGAAATGAGGTGTTACATCATTTGTTTCAGAAGATACACTAACGCATCGAAAACAAGAGGGAAAACCAAATGCAGTTCGTAATCTGTTGCTTCAAAACTCGCCAACGTTTTGGGAGAGCAAGTTCTTGCTGGACATCACTAAATAAGAATGAGTTGATGTCACACTTGGCAAGAAACAGCTCAGTTTTCCCTCCATACAAATAGTGCAACATGGTGGGGAGGAGGGATTATGGACAACGGATAAAGAATTAAGGGGGAAAGTAAGCAGGGGAAGAAATGTGAGAATGAGTTGTTCGCTTCAAAAGAATTAATTACTGTGATACAAAAGCCATGTTTGTTTTGCCAGGAAGAATCTGAGTTGGAACATGTACTGGTGAAGGGGAGAGAGAGATGTTTACCAGGCTCCTCCCACACTCCCTCCCAGGCCCTGTGCACTGATCCCTGTGGAGGGTTATGTAACCGCCTTTTCAGGGAAGAATGGCCCCTGTTGCTGTTTTGGCTCCATTTAGTGCTGCATCAAGTATGGGTGAAGTCTCTAAAACATAGTAAATCCATACTCAGTCATTTTAATTTAGGATTTTCGAACATCAGAAGGTCATACTGCATGGGTTGTGTGTGTGTGTGTGGGGGGGGGTGCCACTACTTGCCTCCCCCTAATTTTATGCAACACTGGGAAATTTGGGCAACCTGATAGCCAATTTTGCATTTTCCTAAAAGCCAGGAACTGTCAAGGTTAGCCAATTATTTATTGAAATGAGCTGGAATTATCTGGCTCAGTGAGTGTCTGTGGTCCAGTGTTATATAACAACAGTGGGGGAGTGGATAGGGGCATTTTGGAAAGATGGCTGTCATTGCATGGGGACTGCTATGGTGAGGGATGATTAGCATTCCTTTCCACTGTTTGTCACCAGTGTCCCCAGTTTCTGACAGCCAGAGAGGCCCCCATTCTTCCAAATCCCCTCAGAAAGGGGGCAGAACAATGTGTGCTTTACAATAGTATCAAACAGCACTGTTTCTGTTTGTTTTGCATAAACGGTTTGGGAAGTCTTAGGAAGTTATGCATTTATAGCTTTCATTTAGAATCTCTATATAAAAGCCTAAGCCACCATTCAGCTGGTCGACCATTTGACTGGTCAGCTGGTCACTATGACATGCACTGACCCCCGGGGGGCAGACACTCAATGCAGGAGCTGCCCCCTGGTGGTCAGTGCACTCCCACAGTGGGACTGCCACTCAGCTGACCTACAGGTGCCAGACGCAGGGCTCACAGCTGGCCACTGCAGCCTGGGGACCACAGCAGAGCCGCAGCGAGCCTACCCAGTGGCAGTGTCAGGCACAGTGGGGCCAGGATGAGCAGGAGTGGCAGGCAGCATTGGACTGCCGGTTTTGGCCCGATCCCTGCAGGCCATGCCGAGGGACCTCACCCATGCATGAATCCGTGCACTGGGCCTCTAGTAGATTTCATACAAAACACTGTAGGGGAAAAAGCAGTTTGGAAAGATGGATGGCGGGGAAGGACCTTGCCAGGAAAGAAGAGGGTGAGGTGGAAATGGCTTCTTAACTAGCCCGTTACTGCTCCCCCAGAGCTCCATTTCCATGGATGGTTTCTTTTTTTCTGAAAGGCAGCACAAATACAGCCCGGGAGTAGAGGCAGGGGTAGGAGATAAGGTAAAGGGACTCACAGGACAGGGAAGGGGGAAGAGGCATGTGTAAAGAAAAGATTTGGATTGGTATATAAAGATGGCAGCCACAGAGGGAATGAAAGGCAGTGGTAAAGAAGCTGAAGATTTTCCATGGCATTGTTAAGCTTACAGTGTTAGTATTTCTGGGACAATTTAGTGAACTTCCAGGAGGAAACCTTGTCTGAGATAATTAAATCAGTTGAAGACCTTCACATGGAATGTTGAATTATAGTATTTACTGTCTTTTTGTACGTTTGATTTTTTAAGCATTGCCTTCAAAAGACCCTGTGACCTTCTAGATACTTAGCAACTTAGGTGTAGAGTCAGTGTTTATTTGTTTTTAAATAGAGGCAGCTCTGCTTTCATTCTGGCTTCTTGGTCTCAATAGCCATTTTCCTCAGACTTCATTAACCGAGTCACTCACTAAAAGTATATTTTTCTGTTCATCTGGAGTTTCTGAAAAATAATACAGTTTTTTTGGAAAAACAAAGCATAACTATTACCCAAATATTAGCACAAAATCAGCCAAATTCAGTGTTATTATATAAGATGTACAAGTAAAGTTTTAAGACATAGGGACGGAAATCTCACTCATCTTCATTATCAGTCACAGTTTAACGGACACCTTGGTTTTACACTGTCTTAATTAAGAGTAAGAATATTTCTTTTAATGTTTCCCAAACCTTCTTAATTAGTTTTGAAGACACTCAGTTGCATGTGTATCACTGGCTTTTTGTTTTAACCTTCTCACTAGTTGTCAAACAGTCTGGCTTGCTTTCTTCAGTGGAAGTCTTGTTTTTGTCACAGGCTGTCTTTCTGAGCAGCCAGTGCATTGCTCCCTCACTGTCTAGTTTTGCTAAATCTTAGCATCAGTAGAAATTACCTTGGTAAACCACTAGCTAAAGGGAGAGTATGATTTTCCTGCATGTCTCCTAAGGTGGCTGAGGGTGGAGTGGCAGTAATGTAATAAAATCTGTGGAAAACGAAACCATAGTTTCCAGCAGGTTTGCAAAGAGGTCTCAGCCCCAAAAGAATTTAAGCATGATTGCTGTGGATAGAGCCTTGCCCTCAATAGCGATTGCTAGCTGCAATGTAACATTTATTTTTTGATTGGGAATATTTCAGCATATAAGCAAAAATAACAAACACCTGAATCTTCATTTACCAATTCTGTCAGATTTTAATATTTTGCCATATTTGCTTCAGATCTTTTTTTTTTACCCTAGAATAAAAATACTTCAAATATACTTAACACCCCCTTGCCACCGTTTTGTAACGAACCTTCCCTAATATTTCTTCTTCCTTCCTCTCTGCAGGGAATCATTGATCTGATTGGTGTTCATCATGCCATGAATTTTTTTCATGGTTTTACTTTTTACCACATATTTTTGTATCTCAAAGCAATATCTAATATTCTTTTATGTGTTTGATTTTATATAAATTATATTCTACTGTATCTATCTTTTATGTATTTTTGTAACTTTCTATTTTGGCTTTTATTTTTGAAATTTATTAATTTTCACTGTTGTATAGTATTCCATTGAACAAATATTTGACAGTCATTTAATCAGTGTTTTGTTAATGTTTGTTTTTGTTAATGTTTGTCAAGTTTTTCACTATTAAACAGCTTACAGTGGGCATCCTTATATATGTCTTCTTGTGCACATGTATGAGAGTTTTCTCTAGAGTATGTAACTAGGAATAAGTAGCTGTATAGTAAGGCACACATATTTTCAGTTTTACTACATGCAGTCAAATTACTCTTCAAAGTGCTCAGGCTGATTTATATCCTTACTAGCTGTTCCTGTTATTCTACATCCTCAATAAAACTGGATATTGTCCCAGCTGTTCCTTGTTTACTGATTAATTTAAGGACAGCACCATGCTTAGCAACTATCTCAAATGGAGGGTTATATGCAAACTTTTTTTTATACTACGTTTCCTCCTTTTAAATAAATCCA
Organism: Murina feae; assembly: GCA_004026665.1. Classification (NCBI taxonomy): domain Eukaryota; kingdom Metazoa; phylum Chordata; class Mammalia; order Chiroptera; family Vespertilionidae; genus Murina; species Murina feae. The sequence continues at coordinate 5,671 of PVJC01055766.1, forward strand.
AGATGTCTGTAGCATAGCTTTTCTTGCTCATATATATACTTTTTTTTTTAAGTAATGATTTTTTTATGACCACAGAGTAATGATGCGATTATCTTAGAAATTTTGGAAAGCAGAGTTTTAAAAAAGATATTAAAGTTCCCATCACCTAGACATAACCATTGTTAGCATTTTGCTATATATGTCCTTGTAGGTTAAACACATACATGACCACGTGTACTTTGCAATTAGAATCATGCTGAATTTGTCTTTCTCACATTTCACTTAAAATTATATTGTTGCATTTCCTATATCATTAAATAGTATTTGAAAACACCATGTTAAAAGCTGCATAACATTTCTTTGTATAAATGTGTTATAGTTGCATAGTTATATAATCATTTCCCCCTTGGAGGACATTTTTGGTACTAAAATAATATGGGAATAAACAATCTTGGTATATAAATCTTCTCTTGAGTTTCAGTTTGTTTCTTTTGGATAGATTTCTAAAAGAGTTCAGTAAATATTTATGGAATTAGAATGAATAGATTATAAGCGAGGCAACCAAGGAGGGGAAAAAAGCCGTCAGGAGAGAAGAAACTTGGTTTTGAGGGTCAGGAGATCCATTAACTCAGCTTCTCACATGTTTGAATTGAGTGACAAGTCTGTCTCTTAACTGAATTTGGTACCCTTCTTTTATTGGGACTAGAGTCCCAGTGCACGGATTCATGCACCAGTGGGGTCCCTCCGCCTGGCCTGCACCCTCTCACAATCCGGGACCCTTTGGGGGATGTTGGAAGGTTAGTTTCAGCCTGATCCCTGCAGGCTAGGCTAAGGGACCCCACCGATGCACGAATCCTTGCACCAAACCTCTGGTACGCATATAAGATCTTTGGTTAATCTCTTCCTGCCCTCCCCTCTTCCCTCTGAGATTCATCAGTCTGTTCCATGTTTCCATGTCTGTGGTTTGCACTCCTGTGGTGAGTGTTTGCCCCCTGGTGATCAGTGTGTGTCATAGGTACTGGCTGGTCGGCTGGTCGCTTAGGGGTGTGTGTGTGTGTGTGTGTGTGTGTATGTATATATGTATATATGTATGTATGTATGTATTAGAGATGAACTCTACCCTAACACTGATACCAAAGAGTTAGCTGTACATTGTAGTGTTCAAATATTATAGAATTTTAGAATTGGAAGGGACTTTTAAGTTTTATCATACAATTTACTTCTTTACTTCCTATAGAGTTCTGGAATTGAGTGTACTAGAGTATCTCATCAAGTAGGTAGACTTCTAGTCATGACTTGCTGAACATATAACCCCAAGCAGCTCATTGTCATACAAACCAATCTACTCCTTTATTGGTTAGCTTTGATTAGTTGAGTGTGATGCCTTCACTTAAGCCCAAATGTGATTTGCTGTAACTTTCACTTATTGTTTAATTTGTTTTTTAATAAAAGCCTCCCTAAAAATAATTCTGAAATTATTTCACCTTTATATATTACCTACTAATTTCAGTTGCAATTAACATGAATAAACATATATGTTTGACTTACTTTTATTTTGTTTCCTTCTAAGGTATAATTTAGTTTCATCTTGTCTTTATAGTGAAAATTATGTATGTGAACATAGGTTGGATAGTAAAACTTTCCACATATTTTAATCCTTGGTAGACAGAAAAGTTCCAGAGTGCTTTTATATACTACTTATTCTATTATTTTTTTCTGAGAAGTTGCATGTAGGCAGTGGTTTTGGTATACACAATCCCACTTTTCCACTAGTAATACATATCAACAACCACCTTTATTCCTTCCAGTCTTTCCTCCCCCCCCCCTTTCTTTTTCTCCTTCTTCCTCCTTCCTCCATCCTCTTTTCTCCTTTTTTGTTAGCACAAAGGTGTTATATTATCTCCTTTAACCTGTATATACATTTTTCTCATTTGGTAGATGGAGATGCCGAGGTTCAGTTAGGTTTAAAGACCTTTCTTGTCACACAGTTCTGAAGGTAGAGCCAGCATTTAAATCCAGGCCTAATTCTAAAACCTGCATATTTAACCAGTTTGTTTGTGTCTTTAGGATACCCTAGTGATTTTTCAACTTTTTTTTATCTCATGGCATACATGAACTAATTACTAAAATTCTACAGCACACCAAAAAATATATTTTTGCCAATCTGACAAAAAAAGTGGTATAATTTTTATTGATGTACAAAAAAATAATAATAGTAAGTATCTACCCTTTTTGCTCCAAATTGACTTTTTAAAAAAATCAGGTGCCGCCCTAGTTGGTTTTGCTCAGTGGATCGAGCGTTGGCCTGAGGATGGAAGTTGTTGGGTTTGATTCCATTCAAGGACTCATGCCTGGGTTGCGAGCTCGATCCCTAGTGGGGGGCATGCAGGAAGCAGCTGGTCAATGATTCTCTCTCATCATTGATGTTTCTATCTCTCTCTCCCTCTCCCTTCCTCTCTGAAATAATTTTTAAAAAAATCAGGTGCCTATAGTTGTATAAAGGATTTCTGATATGAAGAATTAACCAATTAGATGCAACCTTATTATGTGACATAACCAATAAGATGCAACTCTATTATGTGACCCATATATTTATGGTTCAACACAGGGCATTCACACCAGATGGCTATTGTTATGTTGGTTGCTGACATGTTTTTATTTGACAATCTAAGGGAAAAGAGGTCAGTGCTCCTGACTAAATAGTCAGGTATTGCATGTTTTAAAAATTCTAGTGGCACACCAGTTGAAAACCATTGGGTTACTCGGTTAGTGTATCACATTGGTAGTGTGTGTGTGTCATTATTGGAAGTATATTGCCTCTGCTTGCTTCTCTTTAATAATCCCAGCTCCTCTCCCTTGGTTTTAGACACCAAGGCTCTTCCTACGATTGCCCATCTCTCCCTAGTTCCCTGTGGTGTTCTTTCCTGTTTTCGGAGAAACTAAAGCACAGAAGGAGAAAAGAGTAACAAATAATTACATAAGTTTTCCCCCTGAATATTATCAATTGATGTGTTTCATAAAGGAGGATGTTTTCACAGCTGTGTACTTTAGGGATAGTGGGAAAAGTTTGAATTTTTATAACTTGAGTATCTTCCACAACAAAGGCAGTGACGCACATGCTTGATAGACTTGGAATGTGGAAACTAGCTCTGTTAGGCCTGTGATAGGAATCTTTGTGTTTATGGTCACATTGGGATTCAGATATGTTATCTCAGTGAACTTGAGACCAGGGTTCAAGGAACCAAGGCGTGGACTTGCTGAATATATGATTTAATTACTCTAGATCAATCAAATTTTGACCGAGTGATGATGGGATGGTTATATGGTGTGTACATTTTTATGTAGTTGCTAGGGAAAGGAACAAAGTTTAATCCTTGGTTTTGTTGACCTTTGCTATCACTTTTATCTTGTAGTTCCACATAACTGCCTTTACTCAATTTTCAGAAGGCTGCAGTCAAGTGATTTATAGATAAGGTCTCATTCACCACTTGCACAAGAAGAGCCAATATCTTCATATATGGGTGACGTAAATTTACTTTAGATGTGGAATAAGTTCATTTCTTTGGAGAGATAGGAACAGAATGTGCCTCTTGCTCTGGTGAGAGATAAATTCAAATCAGAACTTTGCTTGCAGGAAATGGAATGGAGTAACTAGGCACTTGAGCCTTCAGAATTTAGGGATCTTTAGCAAGGCCCAAGGGGGCATCAATTGTGTGTTTGTAGAATTCTATTCAAATACAAGCATTCTTCAGTATATGAACTAGATATCTGTGGAGATCCACTTTGTATATGCTCATAAGGCACTATGTGCCTTTGGTCTTTCAGAGATAAAAATACATGATTTCTTTCCTCAAGGACTTACCAGGTAACTGGAGAGAGAAGGATGTCAAAAATAGTACACAAAAACGATTCTCTGTAAATCTCATAAATGAACTTTTAACCAAGTGTGCTTCAGAGATACAGCCCATAAAGAGTAAGATTTAGTTATAAATGAGCTATGTTGCTATTGAAAACATTTAGATTCCAAACCAAATCTCAACTAAGCAAAACTATCTCAAGCATAAATTAAGAGGGAAGTTGTACTGTAAATTAATTCCTCAAGTAAGTTGCCAAATTATGCACCATAGAACTTGGCAATTCCAGAGCTCTCATGTTTGGGCTACTATATTATCTCCTTCAATTACAGTAGTATTTCTGTTACCAAAAATCATTAATTTATAGTATTTTTCTTTTTTTTTTTATTTTTTTTAAAAATATATTTTATTGATTTTTTACAGAGAGGAAGGGAGAGGGATAGAGGGTTAGAAACATCGATGAGAGAGAAGCATCGATCAGCTGCCTCCTGCACACTCCCTACTGGGGATGTGCCCGCAACCAAGGTACATGCCCTTGACTGGAATCGAACCCGGGACCCTTCAGTCCGCAGGCCGACGCTCTATCCACTGAGCCA
>PVJC01055768.1:0-10109 GCA_004026665.1 Murina feae
ACTGGTTGGGTGGTGATGAACTCTTTTAGCTTTTTCTTGTCTGTGAAGCTCTTTATCTGACCTTCAATTCTGAATGATAGCTTTGCTGGGTAAAGTAATCTTGGTTGTAGGTTCTTGCTATTCATCACTTTGAATATTTCTTGCCACTCCCTTCTGGCCTGCAAAGTTTCTGTTGAGAAATCAGCTGACAGTCATATGGGTGCTACCTTGTGGTAACTGACTACTTTTCTCTTGCTGCTTTTAAGATTCTCTCTTTGTCTTTTGCCCTTGGCATTTTAATTGTGATGTATCTTGGTGTGGTCCTCCTTGGATTTTTTTTGCTTGGGATTCTCTGCGCTTCCTGTACTTGTAAGTCCATTTCTTTCACCAGGTAGGGGAAGTTTTCTGTCATTATTTCTTCAACTAGGTTTTCAATATCTTGCTCTCTCTCTTCTTCTGGCACCCCCATAATTTTGATGTTGGTACGCTTGAAGTTGTCCCAGAGTCTCCTTACACTGTCTTCATATTTTTGGATTCTTTTTGCTTTTCCAGTAGGGTATTTTTTGCTTCTTCATATTTCATATCTTTGACTTAATTCTTGCGATCCTCTAGTCTGCTGTTGGAACTCTGTATATTATTCTTTATTTCAGTCAGTGTCTGCTTAATTTCTATCTGGTCCTTTTTAGATTTATCAGCAGTCTCTAGAAAATTTTTGAAAAACCTTATAACCGTGGTTTTGAACTCTGTATCCAATCGTTTGCTTTCCTCCATTTCTGTCATTTGTGATCTGTTTCTTTGTCTCCACATTTTGGCTGCTTCCCTGCACTGATAGAGTGGCTTTGTGTGCTAGGTGTCCTATAGGGCCCAGTGGCTCAGCCTCCCCAATTACCTGAGGTGGACACTCTTGTTACACCTTTTTTTGGCTTTGTGCACAGTCTTGTTGTAGCTAAGCCTTGATTGCTGTTGGTATCACTGAGAGGAATTGACCTCCAGGTCACTTGGGTGTGAGAATCAGCTGTGTCTATGGTGGGAGAACTTCTGTGCTGGAGACACCCTTATTGGGCAAGACTTGCTTCAGTGGGGCTTTGGTGCTCACTGAGTCTGCCCCCTGAGTGTGTCCCTTATGGATCTGAGGAGTTGTAATCTGGGTGGTCCTGCTGTGACCACTGGGTACACTGGCTCTTGGATTTCTAAGGAGGTGCTATTTTAGCTTTTGCCTGAGGCTTCCCAGCTTTTTATATGCAAAAGCCTCTGCACGCAGCTTGGGTGAGGCGGGGTCTCGGGGAGAGCAAACAAGGCAGAGCAAACAGCTATGGCTGATTCTCAGCCCTGCCCTAAGAGGCACCGGGTCTCAGTGATCCTCAGCACCACCGAGAGAGAGCCGCTCTGAAGATCCTCCCGGTGCCAGACAGTGCCAGACAGTCCAGCTTCTACCCGTATGAGTCTGGGTCCCCAGAAATTCACCCAGAACTGGAGTTCAGAGCTGTTGGGAGTTTATGTCTCCCTCCGGTACAAAAAAGACAACTGCGTCCTCAGCTGCCAGCCCTTTCCGTGAGCCCCCTCTGTACCTCTGCACTTTACTTTCACATCTCCTCTGAGTCTCAGTCTCTTTCTAGTTGTAGAATTTCCACTCAGCCAGCCTTCCTGTGGGTCTGGGTGCTGTCTGTTTTTTTCTTTTCATTGTGGTTTTGAAATGGTTGTGTGAGGCAGCAATTCTTGGTTTTTACCTATGCCGCCATCTTGGTTCAGAGTCAAACGTGTTGTTTTTTGTGTGTGTTTTTTTTAATGAATAAGAGGTCACTAAGTAAACCAAAGGAATTCGAGTAGCGTCTGTCCCTTTTCTTAATGTCTGTAGGTCTGCTTTTGCCATTTTTGTCCCAGATGTTTGGGTTTTTCTTTTTGTTTTCTCAGAGGGCTTTTAAGCATCAGAAATTCTTTTGTCTACACATCCAGTGGACACTTTCTCCCTTCACTGTCTTGTTAGTAGCTCCGCACCTTGCCTGGTCCACCTCTCACAGGTAGGACAGCCTCCGCGGGTGCTGTGTGGCAGGACGCAGTCCATCCAGAGCCTCCTGGAGCCCCCAGTGGGCACAGCTCTCCCTGCCTCATGCCTTGTTAGTGGACCACATCTCCCGTGGCAGTGGCAGTAGCAGTAGCAGTAGACAACAGTAGGTCTCCTTCACTCACTAACTTCCCTGGGCCCAGAGAGGTGGCTGGGACCCAGGTCTGCCAGCTGCACTGTTAACCCCACAATGGTACTGCGAGCAGGTGGTATAGACCCAGGTGGGCAGGAAAGCATGGGGGACTACCAGGAGAGCCCGTCCCCCAGCTCTCCTGGAGCCATCCTTTGCTTGGTTCGACCCCTTTAAAGTCTCCAGTTGGAAAGCAAATATAACAGTAATTTGACTTCATAATTGAGCCTCATTTTTTAAATGTATCATTATCAGTTGTGATAATGAAGGTCATTTCATTGAAAATAATAGCTAATGTTTCTAGAGAGCTGTTCTAGGCACTGAACCCAGGGCTTTGCCTATCTCATTTAGTCACCAGGACAGTCCAACAGTAGATGGAACTATTTTCCCATTTACAGATCATCAGGTGGGAAGCCCGAGCCACACACTTTTTGGGTGATGCTTTTTTCAGAAAAAAAGAATGGGAAAGTGCACAGTGTCCTGTGTACCTGACCTAACCCTCGTTCAGCTCACTTTTTCATATTCTTTCTTGGTCTTGGTACTCCAGCCTTGTGGGCCTTCTTTTCCTCCCATCTCCCTTCCTGCCACAGGGCCTTTGCACGTGCCAGTCCCCTGACTGCACACCTTCTCCTCCCTACAGCTGCCTGCATTTGCCTTCTAAACATCATCTCCTCTGGCTCACCTTTGTGACACTCTGTACCACTCTGTACCCCGTGTCTTGTCCCCCTTCTCTCTACTCTCATACTTCTTTTCCACTCTTTGTAGCTCTGGTCATAGTTCATAGTGAATTCTTTGATTCATGTTCTCTCCCAGGCTGTGAGCTCCTGAGCACAGGGGCAACTCTTTGCTTGTTTTTGTTTAGCCTTCTTTGGAGTTCCCACAGCTGCGTGAGCTGGGTACACAGGAGGAACAGGTAGTGCCCGTGGAAGGAGAAGATGAGTCTCAGGCAGCAGGTACATTGCCCACAGCGGACCTCAGTATCCTTTCCCACCAGCTCCTCTGAGCCCCATCCGTCAGTGGGCTGTGGAGCTGCCTGTGCAGCCCAGCCCTGGACATGCTGTCTGGTCATCAGCCACTACAGCGTTTGGCTGTTGCTGAGTCTCACAAAGCAGGAGGCCCAAGCCCTGCCTGTGAGGTGGCTCTGGAGTGCAGCTTGGCCTGGGCATTCTGAGACCTCCTGGGCGATTCCAGAAAACAGCAGAGGCTGAGAACCTCTGGGCCACTGCCTCCCCTTCATTCCCGCACCTCACCCCACCCACCGTTTCCACCCAGGAGCAGGACGGGCAGGAGGGAGCCCAGGGGGCCGCGCTTTCCTTAGCTCAGCATTGCCAGCTTGGCTGTGCATCAGAACCACTTGGGAATTTTCAAAAATTTCAAAGCCCCAGCCACACCCCAGACTACTTAACAGCAGTCACTAGTGGGACCCAGATGGAGCCATTTCTGAAGCCGCACCCAAAGTGACTGCAAATGTTCAGGCAGCCCAGGACCCACCGCCTGCTCTCGCTGTGTCCTTGTCCAGAGCAGGGCACACACGGTCCTCACGTGCCCGCCTGAGAGGCCGGCCGCTGCCCAGTGCTGGGTGTGCAGGCTCCATTTCTGCTGTTCCTTTTCTTTTTTAAAGAATTCTTTGTTATTGTTATTGTTAAATTTTAGAGCAGTTTTAGTGTTTCAGAAAAATGAATGGGAAAGTACAGAGAGTTCCCATTTTCGCTCCCTGTCCCCCACTCCTCCCTCTCTCCGCCTCCCTCCCTCCCCCACCCCCCTCACACACACACACACACACACACACACACACACACACGGAGTTTCTCCTGTTAGTCACATCTCGCATTAGTGTGGTATCTCCATTAGGATTGATGAGCCATTCATTAAAGGTTATTAACTGAAGCTCGTTTGGATTAGAGTTCACTCTTGGTGTTGTATGCTCTGTGGGTTTTAAGAAATGTGATGACATCTCTCGCCATTGGAGTCTCACACACAACAGTTTTGCCCTGAGAACCCCGTGCCCCCCCTGCCCCTCCTCCTTCCTGACCCCAGCCCTGCAACCAACGCTCGGTCCCTGTCTCTGTGGTTGCCTTTTTCAGACGTGGTGCAGGTGGACTCATACTCTCAGCCTTTCAGAGGCTTCTGTCACTAATATTGTGTGCCGGAGGCTTCCCCGGGTCTGTTAATGGCTTGATAGCTTGTTTCTTAGTATCATCAGCCACGAACGCCCCACTGTCTGTGTGAACCAGAGTTCATCCATCACCTACTGAGGGACATCCTCATTGCTCCCAAGTTTTGAAAGTTATGAATAAAGTTGCTGTAAATACTCATGCGCAGCTTTTTGTGTGGGCAGGCATTTTCAGCTCGTTTGGGGAAAATACCAATGAGCACAATTGTTGGATCATATGGTTAGTTTAGTAAGAAACTGCCAGACTGTGTTCGAAAGTGGCTGTACCATTTGGCATTCCCCCTGGCAATGAATGACATTCCTGTTGCACCAAGTCCTTGCCTGTGTTTGGTGTCTGCTGTCTCATTTTATTCCAGATATTCGGAATATTCCAATGTCTCAGGTTCAGAAATCAAAGTGAGAGAGAATGTGGTGGCCCATGCATTCAGGGACTCACTGCTTGTGTCTAAATTCCTCTCAAACTCTTGCTTTCCAAACTTGGAATGGTGATCTGCCACCGCCTTCCCAAGTCACCCTGAGGGACCCTGCATCCTTAACAACCCAAGCACGTGCACTGAGGTGGCAAAGTGAGGAAGTGGTTGCCTGGGCTTGGGGTGTGGTAGCGGGCCTCTCGCAGCCATCCTGGACCACGAGGCGGCCCTGAGAAGGAGAGGCACATGCTGAGATGGCACAGCAGAAGGTGGGCACCCAGAGCCCTACAGCTCAGTCAGGTCCCTGCAGCCCAATCATCTCCAGACTTCCTTTTTATCAAAGAGAATTAAAATCTAGCTTATTTAAAACCAGGCGGGTTCTTCGTTTTGTCTGTGGTCTCTGTTGTTTGCACCTGAACCTAGTTCTAGCTGATAGGAGTGGTTCCGTGGTTTGGCACAATGCAGGTCTGTCCCCCACACAGCAGGGCCTGGAGTGCTCCACTGTGTTAGGTGACACCAGGGGTAGTGTGAGTTACAGAGGCAGAAGAGAGGTGGCGTGAGGACGGCATCACCTACCCTGTGCACACCCTCGGCCCCACGAATAAACAGGCCAGGGCTGACAGGCTGTGTGGTGGAGGGCTGCAGATGGGGCCGCGTGCAGGCTGGGCTACACAAGGCAGGCAGAGGGGCTACACAAGGCAGGCAGAGAGGCTGTGGTGGCACCAAAGGGGGGCCCTGGTCTCAGGGAGTGGGGAGAAAAGGAGAGTGAAGAGGCCCATGGGCAGTTTCACAGCTTCAAGCAAAAAGAAGCTTCTGGAAGAAGGTGGGTAGAGCAGGTCTGGAGAAGGAGCCAGCGAGAAGCCAAGAATGGAGTGGGTCATGGCTTTTCAAGGTCCTACTGAGCACCAGCTTTCTGCTGTGCGAAAACACGGCTCTCTCCAATGATAGGTGGGCAACTGCTTCCTTTAGGAACCAGCACCCCATTAAGGCTGATGGGAGCTCCCCCCACCCCCCCACCCCCCGTGCATGGGGCTTCACCCTGTAGTGGTGCCATGAAATGAGTGCATTTTTAAAATATGGATTTGATAGGCATAATGGATCGCTTTGTAACATCACTCCCTCCCCACATGACTAGCCTGCTCCTTTGCCTTGCGTTCTTGCCCCAATCTGCAGGGCAGCAGGCCCCCACCCTGGGCCTCGCACCCCCAATGTCTGCAGGGCAGCAGGCTTCCACACTCAGTCTTGTACCCCTCCCCCCAGCATCTGGAGAGCAGCAGGCCACACCCCGAGCCTTGCACCCCCAGCACCCCGCTCTGCTGGGAAGAGCTGTACTCTGGCCTCAGGTCCCTGTAGCTCTTTCTTCTGTCTGTGACATCACCGTCACCCTGGCCACCTTTCTCCCAGGCCAGCTGCCTACCTGCCATTGTTTATATATTTGTCAACTTGTCACATGCACTATTTTCCTACCCAGTCATCAGTTCCAAGAGACCAGGACACACACACACGCGCGTGTGTGTCTGTCTCTCCTACATGGCTGGACCCCAGCATTCAGTGTTCACTTACTGTTTGTTGAGTGAATAAGACTTTAAATGACTAAGGATGAATCAGTGATGTTGAAATGAGTTTAAATTTGACTAAGAAAGTGCTGAGGGAAGCTAAGGAATTAAAGTTGGGAGGGCAGGCAGGATGGGTTTTAAGCCTCCCCTCCATGAGTGCTCCAGACTCTGGACTGGGGCTCGGTCTGATGATTGGCATCAATGGTGTTTGGGAGCAGCCCCCATGAAGGCGGAGGTGGTGGAGCACTCTCTAGGGTCCCAGGATGTATGGTTCCCTGTCCCACGCACACAGCGCCTGGAGAAAATGGGGTTATGTGAAGCAACTGCTATGAGACGCAAATGGAAAAGTCACTGGTTTAGGCCTGATGCTTTTCTTGCCCTGCCTGCCTTCGACACATCCATTCCATCCCAGGAGAGCCACCAACAGGGACGCCTCCAGACCCTCAACCTCTAAACAGAGCCAGCTGTGCGGGCTGTTGGCACTGGAAGAAGGCACGGCCTGCCCGGGGATCGCCTCGGATGACTGCCGTGGGCGTGGAGACTGAGGGAGATGGAGCTGGCAGCTCCATGGCTGCACTTTCTTCTGTGCCAGCTCTCCAGAAAGCCCTCACCCAGGACAAGCTGCTCAGGACAAGCGCATGGCCTACTTACAGGCAGCGCTAATTATGGGCACTCTGGTGTCTGTTGTCACTTAGCCAACTTCCGGGCTGTGATGACATTTATCCCCAGGCAGCCCAGGACCCGCTCTCGGAAACTGCTCCTGACACCTGTGCCTGGGTCACGCTGCATGTGGAGTAACTACTGGGCAATGCCAGGCTCCAGCGGGCCTCAGTGGGAAGGGTGTAGGTCCTGCACAGCACCCTTTGGGTCTGACACCTGGCACGATGTTCTGGCCCAGTTGGCCTCCCAGGGCCTCGCCCTAGCTTGATTCTCTTTCCATGTGCGCCTTCCCCTCCCTGGAAAGTTCATCGCCGCCCACACATGCGTGCACGTACGAGCACGTCCCCAAGGGCCCGGTAAGGAACCGGTAAACAGCGCTCTCTCCAGCGGAGTCGCATTGTGTTTTGCAGACTTCATTCTTCCCAGCTGGTTGTGAAGCAGACAAGGGCTATCATTACACCCTCTTACTTGTTAAGCTGCCTGAGAGGGAAAAAACAAACAAGGAAAGTTTCTCCTCCTCCAGGAGTCTAATTACTTGTTGGGTGAGCCTGGACCCATATACATTTCCGAAGAGAGAGACACCCGATGCAGCGGAAGCCACGTCCTTGGATGGGACTCAGACCCCCTGCCCGCCCCGCCACTGGCTGCTGGCTCTGTAGCCCGGCTGGACTGTGGCCGAAACTTCGCAATGAGTTTAAGCCACTTGGTGACTTGCCTTGGTCTCTGGACATGCTCCTCTGTCTTTGTCATTTCTGTGGCTTTGCAAGCGGTGTGCTTACTTTCCTGTTACCTGTGCTGTTCCTTGCCCTCCTCTCTCTGGACGTTGATTCCGCTCCTCTGAGCAGGTGCCATACTTTTCACCTGCTTTTGTTTTCTGCGTGAACATGCTCCTGTATTTCTGTGTCCACATCGTTCCTCTCCCTCCTAGACTGCGGGCTCCCTGAGGTCAAGTTCTCACAGGGTCCCCTTTGTAGCCTTAGCACCAGGCACAGTTCCTGCACAGCAGGGCACAGGGAGGTGGCCCTTAGGAGAGCGCATCCACCCTCTGATGGCAAGGTTGGTGCACATCTGCTAGCGCCCCAGCCCTGCCTCCAGGTTCATTCATTCTTTCTTTCTTTCTTCTTTTTTTTTTGTTAATCCTCACCCGAGGATATTTCTCCATTGATTTTTCGGGGAGTGGAAAAGAGAGGGAAAGAGAAATATTGAGAGAAACACACCAATTGGTTGCCTCCTGTAAGAGCCTGACCGAGGAGCTTGCAACCAAGGTATGTGCCCTTGACTGGAATCGAACCTGGGAACTTTGGTCTGCAGAACCACGCTCTACCCACTGAGCCAAACCAGCTAGGGTCCTCTTCCAGGTTCCTGATCCGACACTTCATTCATTGTCAAATTCTGCATTTCTGTTCTGACACTGCCGACTTATTCTATGACTTGTCAGTTGCCCTCTTAGCTGTGCACTACTTCGTCAGATTGGTTTAGGATGCCCGCCCTTCCTCCCTCCCTCCCTCCCTCCCTCCCTCCCTTCCTTCCTTCCTTCCTTCCTTCCTTCCTTCCTTCCTTCCTTCCTTCCTTCCTTCCTTCCTTCCTTTCTCCCTCTTCCTCCACTGCATCTCAATGGGCATGGGAGGGTGTCATGTGCAGAGAGGACATTGTATCATTTCATCTTTAGGAAACATGCCCAGCCCAGGTTTTTATTTTTCTATTCTCCTGTTTCTGAAAATGTCCTTAAATAGGCTGACAAAAGCAAAAGCCCTGAGTGAAAGGTTAGAATCAGGAAAAATAGCCATCTCAGACGGTGATGAAAGAAAATTGAATTTATTTAAGGGAAGGGGATGGGGGATGGACTCTCCAAAGGAAAGGGCTGCACAGAGAAAAGGGGGCCTCGGAAGTAGGTTAGGGGATAAGCCCGGGATGAGCTGCCACTGCCCATTATTCCCCTGGTTGCAAGTCTCGTGGGGCCCCTTAGAGGGTGGGGACTTGTGCCTGTGGGGGAAGGGCACAAGCGTGCTTCTTGGAGGGAGGGCATGCGCTGGGTCCTTTGTCCTGAGTGAATTTGTCTCAGGGAGGTCTCGGGGAGGGTCTTACAGAATATCCATCAGCTTTCCAGCTGTGCTCTTTCAGGGTCGTGGTCTCCACTGATGGGTCAGTGCCAGGGCTGGGGTCATTAGCCACTGCAGCTGGTCCTGAGGCAGCCACAGCACTGAGATGGGCATTTTCTACGGTTTTGAGGCCTCTAGGGCAGGGCTCGCATCTGGCTCAGCTCTGAGGGGCTCAGTGTCCTGAGTGCCTTGCTGCTTTTCTAGGCCTGGAGCTAAAATACAACTGAGCCCTGGCCAGTTGGCTCAGTGAATAGAGTGTCAGCCTGCAGACTGAAGGTCCCAGGTTCGATTCTGGTCAAGTTTGCAGATGCCCAGGTTGCAGGCTCTGTACCCAGTAGAGGGTGTGCAGGAGGCAGCCAATCAAAGATTCTCTCATTGTTATTTCTCTCTCTCCCTCTCCCTTCCTCTCTGAAGTCAATAAAAATATATTTAAAAAAATAAAATAAGGAGAAACAAGATGGCGGCATAAGGTAAACACCGTAAATGCAGCCATGAACAACTATTTCAGAAAAATCACGAAAAGAACACACGGACACCACTCGCACCCACAGGAAGGCTGGCTGAATGAAAATCCTACAACTAGAAAAGAGTCTGAGACTCAGAGGAGCAGCGGAAGCAAAGTACAGAGGTACGGAGGCGTGCGCACGGGGCTTGGGGAGAGGGCTGGCGCCGGAGGACGCGGTTCTTTTCCAAAACGGAGAGAGCCACAAGTTCCCAGCGGCTCTGAACTCCAGTTCCAGGCGAGTTTCTGAGGACCCAGACACCCGGAGAAGGGGGACTGACTGGCACCGGGAGGAAATCCAAAGCTGGTTTCTCTCAGCGTTGCTTGCAGCAATTACCCTGGGACACAGAGACCTGGTGTCTCTCAGCGCAGGGCTGAGAAGCGCCATAGCTATTTGCTCCGCCCTGCCCTGCAAACTCCCCGAGGCCCCGCCCCTCCCAAGCTGCATCAGAGGCTTTTGCATATAAAAGACTGAGTAGCCTAAGGCAAAGGCTTAATCAACACCTCCTTAAAGATACAGGAGCCAGCCTCACCCAGT
>PVJC01055769.1:0-10095 GCA_004026665.1 Murina feae
CTAACCAAAGTCAAGTCAGAATGATCATTTACATTTTATAGTCTTTAAGTAAGCATATAAAACTGTACTATTTAATATATTTCTCCATGAACTTTTTGTGAAATTCAGATCGCAGCGTATCGTTAACAAATCTTTTGTCTTTCTTCTGGTCATCCACACCTTTTGCACAGTTCTTGAAAACAACATCATCATCCCACCTGAAGAAAAAGAAAATAAAATGTTCTTATAATGCTTGTATCAGGAGATCAAGATGATCGGCATGTACACAGAGGCCGCAATTACAAATGGCCCAACGACAGTCATTTTGAATAGGCTGTGATCTTGCTCCCTCAGAGCACAAAGGGCAACACTTAACAGAACATGTAAAACATTCCTGTCACTTCTCCAGTACAAGATGCTTTGACTAACTCAGAAAGCAGAAATATATCAACTTTAACTAAATAAATATCAGATGTTTTCAGTTCTAAAACAAAGAGGCAGTACCTGGCACCCTGATTAGTACAGACAACTTTACACAATAACTGACCAATTTACTGTAGTTCAGATTACGTGGTTTTAAACACTTTATTCTTTCATCAGTCAGCAGTTAGTAATCACCCACTGTAGTATCTGCATTTTAGGAGAAGTACTGGCATCTAACAACAACGCTCATATATTGGCACGCATCTGCATCAACCATGACGAAACAGAAGCTGAAGGGCTTAGGGCAGGACTGTGGTTGGATTCTTCTGGTTGGGCTTCATAATGAACAAGCATAAAAAGACACCCATGGATGGGCTACAATATGTTTTATAGAAAACCAAGAATATAATTTCAAAATACCATCTAGCCTTTAACACAAAAACCCACTCTGTAATATATATTCTCTCACAAATACATATAAAATGGAAGCCCATGTGATGTGTTTGTGTGCACAAGCTGCATGTCAGAAGAAACTGCACATGGAAGATCAGCCAAGAGCACGGCATCTGTGGCAAGTGTCAGTAAGCGCATCATCGTGTAGGACACAGGTGAGTGAAAAGCTGAGCTGAGCTGGGTCGACTGTGACCTGCATATTAAGACTGTTCCAGTCTCCACACAATTCCATCTGCACCCAAACAAGGCAGGAGAACAAAGTAGTGTTTAACATCAATAGACTCGATGTAGTTTCTCCTCTATTCACCTTCTCACTCACTCCCAACACCTCCTTCTCAACACCAACCTGCCCTTCTATGTTGCTAAATCCATGGGCCACTTTCCAGCCCTCATTTTACTTGCCCTGCCACTCTCCTCTTTTTGAAAGCAAGCCTTGTTTGCTTGGCTTCCAAGACACCCACCAATCTCTTTTGCTTCGCCTCCTTCCTCACTCCTTCTTAGCCTGTTTTTCTTTTCTTTTCCTTTTTTCATTTAATCAGTATTTACTGGACATGTAAATACTGGGTAATATGTACTGGGCCCCTAGTATGTTCCAGGTATTGATAGTCAACCACTTATCTACTCTCTAAAGGTTACCCAGGGCTCAGTCCTGACTCCTCCCTCTAGCTGCACTCATTCTCTAGGTGACCTCATCTAGTCTTTGTGGCTTTAGAAAACTTCTGTAATATGACAGCTCCCAAATTTATTGTCTCTAGCCTCAGGTGACCAGATTTTAACATTGGTAAAGCGCGACACCATTGACCGCTGAAAACCATATATTCCTTTCCCGTTCTCCCACCGTTCCCTAGCTTGTCCTGCATTCTTTCCAAAAATCGGGACTTTTTTAAAACGCCACGGGATGCGGGACAAATTGTTAAAAATCGGGATTGTCCCGCCAAAAGCGGGACGTCTGGTCACCTTATGCCTGAATTCACTCCAGAACCACTCAACAAGCTACCTAACTCAACATCTCCACATAGATTTGTATAATATTCTGAATCTGACATCTTGTATCTGTCACCTCCCCCAAACACTTTTGTTTACATTTCCCCCCATTTTTAACCTTTAATGTTCAGGTCAAATACCTTAGAGTCTGGCCTCTGCTAAAATGTCAGCTGCCAAGCAATTCCTGTCCCTAACCATGCTGTGGCCATTGTGAAGAGTGGAGTTTTTACTATAAGTGAGCTGGGAAGCCACAGGAGACTGACCTTTCACTTTAAAAGGACCACAACACTGCTGTGTTAGGGGCTGGGGAAGGAGAGTGTGAGTGTGAGCAGACCAGTGAGGACCCTGCATCACTCCTGATTGGAGATAGTAGCAGTGGAGCTGGTGAGGAATCACAGATGTGTGTGAAAGCTAAGCCTACAGGGTTCTTGAGCACCTTATCCTCCTACATAATAAAAGCGTAATATGCTAATTAGAGAGGGTGCCTGCCTGGGGCTGGAGGAGGAAGGCCAGGTGCCAGAAGGTGCCAGAAGGAAGCCGGTGCTGGCAGCCTGGGAAGGAAGGCCTACTCTTGCTTGAGTTCCATACATTGATCCTCTAGTACAAAATAACAACCCAGCTTCCTCCCACTCAGCATTTCCTATAGGCTGTTCTGTTTTACTTGCCTACGTATCACTATCTCAAGTACTATATTCAGTTATTATTATTGTTTTGCTTCTGTTAAAGGTGGTAGTGGTTACTTGATTAATAGTGGTTTTCCTATGTAGCAGATGACTTTCTTTGAAAAAAATTTTTTAATTAATTTTAGAGAGATGGGAAGAGAGGGGGCAAGAGAGAGGGACAGAGAGAATATAAATCATCGGTTTGTTGTTCCACTTTAATTATGCATTCCTCAGTTGCTTCTTGCATACTTCCTGGTTGAGGATCGACCCACAGGCTTACCGGGATGACACTCAAGCCAACTGGCCAGGGCTATATTCAGTATTTATTGTTTATAGTCTTTCACTCTTCAGCCATCTACTTCAACCCTCCAAACACGCACACTACACAGAGAAGTAAACACGGTGGGCCTAAATCTGCTATCCTTAGAAAGGCGCCGGTTGCAAGGCTGGCCCTAAGCTAGCATTTGGAAACTTGGACTCCAAGAATCTTCTCACTATCACTGTGCCCAGACGCTTTTGCACAAATACTGTGGCTTATGTGGACCCCGTTTCCCTTCTGGGAGTCTGAATTTTGGTATGTGCTAGGCAGAGGTTACCTTATGACTAGCCCCCACAAAACCCTCAGGCATGGAGTCTCTAAAGGGCTTCCCTGGGCAGAACCATTGCACAGATGTTACTACCTTTTTGTTGCCAGGGGAAAGGATGCGCTGTGTGTGGCCCCGCATGGGAGAGACAGAGCATAAGGAAGTGTGCACCTGGATTCCTTTGGTGCCTTTTCCCCTTATGATCTGGCCGTGTAACTTTACGACATTTGTCATGAGTACAACTATACACCGAGTCCCGAGTCTTTCTAGTGAGTCTCCGAATGTGGAAGGTGGACTTGGGATCCTTGACACAGAGCTGAAACATCAATTTCCCAGGGTGAAGGCTCAGTGCACTGCTCTGTCTCTAACGCTTACAACAGTAGCTGGTACACAGCTGGCTGCGCTAAGTATCTATGGAAGATATTTATTTCCTCTCATTTTCCTTCTTCCATTATTCCAAAATCGGACACAGAAAATTATCAGTGAAAAGTGGAATTTTAAAAGCTTTACACATACTTTGCTATAAAACTCATGTGTGTGTATGTATGTATATAGTACCTTCTTTTAACTTTGAAGTTGGCCTGAGGCTGGGATGGGCCAGTGAGATTAAGGAGAGGGTTTCCACTCAGAATGTTTTCCATACGAATCCTTTCTTCTTCAGCTTTTTGTTCTTGTTCCTGTCAATGACAGGGGAAGATTTATTTATAGTAACTTTAAGGTCAATCTTTTTTTTAAAATATATTTTTATTGATTTCAGAGAGGAAGGGAGGAGAGAAACATCAATGATGAGAGAGAATCATTAATCGGCTGCCTCCTGCATGCCAGCACTGGGGATAGAGCCCACAACCCGGGCATGTGCCCTTGACTATAATCAAACCCGGGACCCTCTAGTCTGCAGGCTGACGCTCTATCCACTGAGCCAAACCAGTCAGGAACAGGGTTAATCTTTTATACAACTCATACATTAATAGACTGTTAGGGATAAGAATTAAGGTAGTATTTTTTGTTTGTTTTCAAGACCTACTAGAAAGTCTCTCTTTTCAAAATAAAATAATTTGACATTTTTATTATAAATGTTTCATGCATGCCAACAGCAGCAAAATAACAGTAATAAATAAAATAAACTTACGTTAAACCACCTGGAAAAATAACCTATTTTCAGTACTGGTTAATGATACTTCATTTTTAAAAATTAAATCTATTGGGGTGATATAGGTTAACAGAATTATACAGGTTTCAGATGCACAATTCTACAACACATCACCTGTACACTACACTGTGTGTTCACCACCCCAAGTCAAGTCTCTGTCCATCACCATCTATCTCCCCTAAACCTTCCCCCTCCACAATCACATGATCTTTTTCTCTTTTTTCCTCAATTCTTCTATGTTCCTCCCCACCCAGTCCCCCTGACATCCAACTGTGAACATGGATTTCATGTTCTTATGAGGCCAAATAACTGGAAGGTGCTAAAATGCAATTTTCAGGGGGGAAAATAATTCAGGCCATTGCTCAGAGCTTTAACAAGTTAGGAACATCCATCATATATTAAGAACAGACAGCTTTCTATAAATTATGAATTTATTTTTTAACAAATTAATGCTGAAACTTAAGACATTACTCTGAGATGCTAGAAAAATAAGAGCTCAAGTATACAATGTACCCAAACTTATAACAATGTGTGGGATGTAACAAGTTTGTGGCCATTCTATGTTTGAAACGTATTTCCTTTGGAGTTACTGGGTGGTTGCTACACACAGCCCTGGGAAAAAAGATGCCAACTCTTTCCATATTCAAGTACCAGGCACATTATGGGGGTCAAATCCAAACCAGCCTGTTGTGTAAATAAAATTTTATTTGAACACAGTCACATTCATTACTTTAGGTACTGTCTAGGGTTGCTTGTGCTACAACAGGCAGAGCTGAACAGTTGTGGCAGGGGCTATGTAGCCCACAAGCCTAAAGTAGTTGTAACCTGGCCCTTTACAGAAAGTTTCCCAAGCCCTGATATAGGCAGACTGGTTTGAAATGCTCTTTTAGGACACACAAAAAGAAACCACTAGAAAGCCAGGGCAACAGGGAACTAAAATTCAGTCAACGCCAACAAACACCAACACATTTTTGTACAGAGATCACATGAATCTCACAAAATTACAAGATCTAAAATGTTTATCCTCCTTAAAGGTTAACCACTGCATTCAAATTGCTCACCTCTCTATGTATTCAGAACAATTGCCCTCTAGTGGTGTACAAGTGATTTTAGAAATGTTCTTAAATTCTGATTACTATAATTAGATGCAAAAATTATAAGCTATTATAGAAGTTACGCTATCCTATGCCAAACTCTGATAATTGAATAGTAAAATATTTTTCTCCTTCCAATCTCAATTTTAGCAGTCTTCAAAGCCTATCCCAAATGTGATCTCTTTTCTGAGGGCCCTTCTGCTAACACATGAACTCTACAACCTCCCTAGATTCCAAGCATTAACCTATGCCAGTCTTTTCTCTAAGTCTTCTTCTTTTTTAAACAGAACTATCTTTGGCTCACATGGAATCTTACAGACGCCAGAAAACAGCTGCTCTGTTCTGGTCGAAAGGGCAGACAGCTATCTCTACTTGAACATCTCATAATGTATCAAGTATCAAATTCAACATGTTCCGAACAGAACTCATCGTCTCTTTTCTCTCCACCTCCCTTCTGTATCACCTTTCTTTTCTCTCAGCCCATCCTTCTGTATTCCCTGTTCGTGTATGCCACCAACATCTACCCAGAAAATGGGATCATCTTTACTGCCACATCTGATCAATTTATTTGGTCAATTCTACCTCCTTGATAGCTCCTATCAGCATCTGTAGCTTCTTCCATACTTCTGCCAGAGTAATCTTTCTAAATATGCATAATCTCACAATCTCCTGTTGAAATTGACCAGCTGCTTCTATTGTTCAAAACAGAGTCCAAATTTCTTTAATATTGATTTACAATGCTTTTTTTAAAAACTGATTTGAGAGGAAGAGAGGGAGGGAGGGATAGAAACATCAACAATGAGAGAAAACTATTGATCAGCTGCCTCCTGCATGCACCCCACAGGGGATTGAGCCCACAAGCCAGGCCATGTGCCCTGACCAGGAATCTAACCATGATCTCCTGGCTCACAGATTGAAGTTTAAACACAGCCATGCTGGTTGGGCTCTCTAATGCTTTTGGCATGTTCTTGCCTCCAATTTCATTTCTTATTTTTATTACTATGGGTCTTCTTTAATCCTTACAACTGTCTTTGAGTTAGATATTCTTTTCTCCCATTGCATAAATTGAGAGACTGTGGAGACTCAGAGAAGTTAGGGAAAGTGCCCTAAATTATATAAAATCTATTGACAGACAGCTTCAAATGCCTAGAAAGAAGGCTGAGGTGGGAGACGGGAGACAAGACGATGATCTTGTTATATTCGTGAGTTCTTTGTAGGCCATGACTACAAAGTCATTTTTTATTCTGACACTTAATAGACACTAACTAAATGTCTGCTGAGCAAACAAACAAATAAGTGGATAAAGAGCAAGATGAGTATTATATTATTAAGCATGTCTGAACTATTTGGAAAGAATTTCCCACATTATAAGGGACTTAAAATGCCATAAAAATTTATCAGATTTATAGATCTACAGGTAATATATCTAGACATACCAGGGGCAATTTCCAATATAAGATTTTACTTGAAATTAAAAATATTTCTACTTTAGTTTACGAAAGAAAATGTAAATATTTAACACTTTCATTTTACCTTCCTGGCTTGCTCTTCAGCTCTTTCTTTTTTAATTTTTTCTAGTTCTGCAAGAAGAGCTGCAGTATCATCGTCATCACTCTCCTCTTCAAAATCTTCATCTTCATCTTCCTCCTGATGGCCCATTGAAGAGAAAATTCACATTACTTTTCCCCCATAAAAATTGCCAGGTCTTTGGAGGAGGATTAATTTTCCCAGTGGGAGAGATAGATGCACCTAGATATTATTAAAATCAACTAAACAAAAAACAAAACCCACAAAAAAGCTTCTGAAAACTCACTAGAATGTCAATCTCTGTTATGTTTTAGAGATTGTAACAACAAATAGTATAACAAAATACCTTTCAAATTTACATGGTCAAAGGGATTTTAGACATAAAAATATTTCTAAAACTAGAAAAGGAACACTTTACATTAATATACAAAGTACATATGGAGTATACATAGTATATCATCCTAAGAATCAAAATAGTTTTATCCTGCCTAAAACTTAGACCTATTAGGATAATCTAAAGTACTAAAAGGGTGCTAACTTCTCGGAAGAAACCAATTTCAAATGAATAATCATTAAGTCTCACTGAGTTCCCTACATTTAATTAACTGAATTATTTAATTCAATCTGTCCACTCTAGAACTGCTGATTTATGTGCTTAATCAGATGCTACTCATGAAAGATCACTCAGATTTCACTGTAAGTAGGAAACTGAAAATGAATTGTAGACTGTGGGTTCATTAAATTTCCATGTCATTAAAGCTATAACCCTTAAAATCTCCCACTTAGCTCACTTCCCTCCCTCAGAACAGAGGGAGCCAGTAAGTGCACTGCACTCTGGAGGGGCATCAGTGGTATGTGATGTGGAAAGGTCCAAGTTCAACTTTAGGGGCTGCTACTGATAGTGCCCAGTCTGAAGAGTGCCCTCTGGAGAGAGATAACATGACAGCCCAAAGCTATGGGTAAATATAGGAAATTATTTTTTAGGGAAGCATATTCTTTAATAAATCACTTCCTTATTTGGTTTTCCAGAGATAAAAGTTTGATTAACCAGAAACACTTTTTGTTTTAACATCAACTATAAAGTTCAGCATTAGATTAACAGTTAGGTAAAAATAAGTACAGGGCACTTGTTAAAGCCACAAGAATAAAAAAAATATCAGAAAACATGACATAAATTACTATGGAGATGAAAGGATGAAACAAAACATACATCTGTTAGAGGATCATCTGCATCAAGGTTGGCAGCAGGAATCTGGTCCAGCCGAGGCTTCTTGGACACTGAGGAGGATGTTGTATGTTCTGAGAAAGAGACAACGCTTAGCTCACTGAAACAAAGACTGCATTGCTTGTAACATTTAGGGACCTGTGGGTACAAAGAACTCAGATTATGTCTATCATGACACAGGGATCAAAACCACAGTGCCTGGCAAATAAGCCCTTGGTAATAAGTATTTGTTGAATAAATTAATGAAAGTATTGATTTTAATATGGGAACTGTGGCCTCTCTCAGGAAATGAAGAGAACAGTTTACATAAGCTGGAAATATATGCCCCCAGATGCCTTCCAACAAAAATGGGAGAACTTCATAGGCAGAAAACATGGGGCCTCAAAAAGTCTGGCTCTTATAAACATTTTGATCTAAACGGAAACAATGGCTGCTAAATATTCCCATGTCATCTTATTCCTTCTATAGAACCATAAGATGGAACTAGAATCAACTTTATTATCACCTTTAATCTAACCTAATCTTATCATATCATTTAGTAGTGTTACAACTCAAACCAATATTTAAAAGCAAACGCACACAAATAGTAGCCTACTCCAATTACCAAGTGAAAGAAAAAGTATTGTCAACAATCTTATGAGACATATGTGTTGGTACCTCGTGTTGGACGATCTCTATTCTTTTCTCTTGCAGCAACTCTCTCTCTCTCTTCTAATTCTCTTCTGAAGTCACGGTTCCGAACCTCTTCAGGGGCATCCTGAGTGGTCTGTCTAAAGTAGAAACAAACCAGGGCAAAAATGTTTCTAAAAAACATGGCTGTAGCAATGGAAGATAATTCACAAAAAGCAACTTTTTCCTCGAGTCCCTCCAGCACAAAAGAAGGAGTTGGACGAGATATTACCCTAATCTGAGGGTTACTTACAAGTACTCACATGACATTTGCAATACTTCAAGAATCCCAAAATGAATCACATATATTCCCATAGTAAAGCTGGAGATCCATTAAAATATCTTTATTTTTTGTTAGTAGGTCAACTCAGGAAACGTTACTATAACGCTTTTATTCTCATATTGATTAGTACTGAGAGTGCATTGTCTCTCGGAAGTAATGTATTACTTTTCTATCTATCTATGGATATTCTTGGTTAATAGGAATTTCTGCTCAAGAAACATCTGGTATCTTTTTACAATCCTAGCATATAATTTTAGTGTTAGATATTCTATTATATTCTACTTTACCATATTTTCCGGCATATAAAGACGACCAGCGTATAAGACAGCCCCCAACTTTTCCTGTTAAAATATAGAGTTTGGGATATACTTGCCATGTAAGACTACCCCTCTTCCAATGCACACCAAATAAAAATTAAAAAAACATCAGATTTGATTTCAATATAGTAATTTCAATTCAAATGCTTATGACATGCAGGTACTTAGCAGGAAAACTGTCACTTATAAGCATAAGGCTGTTTGTTATCAAACATGTAAACATAAAACAGTGCAAGTGGATTAAACTTTTCCTAATTCACTCTAAAGCTGGAAGGAAGGATAAGACAATAAACCCATGGGAGCTGCCATGCTGCTTGTTTTCTAAGCTGTCGACCAAACTGGAACTGATGATGATAGGAGGAAGATAAACAATATAGAGGGAGCAAGTGCCGGGCAAGTCCCTGGCGAGTTAGCAACGCCCATCATAACTGCAAGCTACGGTGTTTTTACAGGTTTTGCTGGCGTGACAGTTTCCTTTTAAAAGCCTTCAAAATCCTCCTGTTCGTCATCTGATAAGTACTACATCAGTGACATCTTGTGATACATTTGTAAGGCAGTCATCGTATGGGTCGAATTCTCTCTCAGATGCTGTCTCAGCTTCGGCTCCCTCTTCATTTTGCCACAAGTAGTCGTCCTCCACACCATGTAATGAATTTGATACGCCGCACTTCTTGAAAGACTTGATTACTGTTTCTGCATCAATACCATTCCAGGCTTTTATGACAAACTTGCACAAAACATCCAA
>PVJC01055770.1:0-10103 GCA_004026665.1 Murina feae
AGGTGATTACAAACGCCTCTAAAAAAAAAAAAAAGCAAAGATGGATTTAAAATATCGATATACATATGTATCTAGAAAGCAAAAGAGGAAACACCCTGCAAAATACAGGGATTCAGATCATAAAACATTTATACACAAAAGCTTGTATATCTCAAGACTGAATTACAGGGTCTTATTCAAATACAAATCTTCCTCCTCAAAAAAAAAAAGATAAATAAAAAAAATAAAATAAAATAAAGTAAAAACTCAGTGAAAGTACAGAACCAAGAAAACTGAATGTGGGCATTGCTCTGTCTCTTCCTTTGAGAAGATTTCTGAATGTACAAAGTGTAAAAAACATGGCTGTTTTGTAAAAAGAGAAGAAAAAAACTTCTACAAAATAAAAACGGATAGCACACGATACATTACAGTCCTTCTCACTGAACCAGAAGGTCAGTGGTCATAATACTTGCAGAGACTCAGTCCTCCCCCGACCCCCAGAGATGGGGAAGGGCTGGTGTTCCAAGTTGGAACAGAAGACAGTGTATTCCTGTGGGGCGCATCAGTATTTTCTCTTCATCTTTCATATTTAGTTCTAACCCACCTTCCCTGGGAAGTCTAAAAATCCTGCTGGCTAGAGGCAGCTTCCTGTCAAGGCAAAAGGAGCCCAGTTGCCTTGTGCGTAGTGTCTGCCCCTCCCTGGTGGAGCAACGGGGCAGTAACACTGTTGAGGGCTTGCTACATAAAGCACCCTCAAGAGGGCTTTGCATCTATTAACTAGTTGAACACCCACTCAACCCTGAGAGATAGGTACTATTCCTGCACCCACTGTGAACACTGAACAGACTGAGGTGTGGGAGGTTGAATGCTTGCCCTGAGTCACACAGCTAAGACACAGATCCAGAATTTGGCCCCAGGCAGCGTGGCTCTAGAGTCTGAGCTCATAACACCTTTGCAAGGCCACGGTGGGAACCTGGCGCTTCCCCTACTTCCAGCCTCTATGGCTCTGTGCTCTGCTCCCAAGGAAGCTGAGTTCCATTTGGTCTGTTTAATTAAACTTAGGAATGTTATTATCCAGAGCCTCTATAGTCTCACTTAGTTTTGTCTGCTTGACCTTTCAGAGGATGGAAAACTGTGCTAAATGTTTCTCTTCTTCTGGACTTTAAAACTTTGTCTTTCTAGGTACTTGGTACAAAAGTATTTTGTTGTATGTGTCCGTGACATGTTGGTCATTGCACGCGTATATTCCCTGACTCTTATGTGGATGGTGCACCTTGTACTTTTTATCAAAACAGAATGACCTCCACCAATTTGAAAAGGAGGGAAGGGAAGGAAGGAGGAAGAGAGGGAAGGAGGGAGGGAGGGAGGGATGGGGGAAGGGAGGAAGGGAGAGAGGGAAAGAAACTGAGTTCCCATCAGCTTTGTCTTGTGTAGATCAGCCAAAAAAGCAAGGAGTCTGATTCTGCTTGGTCCAAGAATAGGAAAGCCACGGTGTCCTAAAGAGAAGTCTCTAGTTAGGAGTGAGAAAGATTTGAAATAGATGCTAGCAGAAAGGAAGAAGAGAAACACCATTATAATTACACTTGGTGATGCTTCTTAAGTGGTATATATTCAGTTAAATATAGAAGGGGTTTGCTGCCAGCTAAGAGGAAAAAGCAGAGCAGGGATCAAGGCAGATTTAAATGGATGGAGGGAAACTTAAAAGGCAAAATTTTGACCTTGTGCAGGTAAAGGTAGAGATAAATCAGAGCAAATGGGCATCAGCACAGAGCTGGCACGGGGTAAACATGAGCTGATTGATTGATGGTGAGTGGTGTTAAAACACTGCTCTTAATGGGAATTTCTTCATCCAATGTCCTAATCATCTCCCGGGTTTAAAAAAAAAAAAGCTCCTGTCTTTAGCATGGTGACAGATGTATTTCAGCAGAGCATAGAGCAGGCAGGACTGTGACAGTCACCTGAAGAAGGCATCTAAGACCTGGGCGGCACAGGCTGGTGAAAATCTGCTGTAATAATGAGAAGGAATGTTATTGATTGCTGCCTTTTTGAGGAGATGTGAACATGAACCTATTTGGGCTAGAAGCTGAACTCCAGGGTCTGAGTGCCAGTGGGAACCCAGGCTTCATGCAGGAAGGAAGCCACTCTGCACAGGGGAGGGGAGGAGAACCT
Organism: Murina feae; assembly: GCA_004026665.1. Classification (NCBI taxonomy): domain Eukaryota; kingdom Metazoa; phylum Chordata; class Mammalia; order Chiroptera; family Vespertilionidae; genus Murina; species Murina feae. Next base: position 2,149 of record PVJC01055770.1, read on the forward strand.
GATTTGGGTGTGGCATCCAGAGGGCAGGAGAGAGGAGGCTGGGTGAGGGCTTGGGGAGGAGGCAGAAGGGAGCTTTCCTAGCCAAAGCCAGCAGTTACTTTGCAGGCCCTTTTGGTGCTCAAGTCACACGCCTGGACCCCTCGGATCACAGCCAGATTCATAATGGACCCAGCCAGTGTGGGAACTGGAAGTGCAGGGCAATTTGTGCCTCTAAGAGCCTGTGATGACTGTGCTATTGTGAACCGTTCTTGGAGGCACTCTCTGTTTCTGCGAGAATGGAGCTTTGCTGTCTGCACACCATTTGACTTCTCTTCCCTTTGTCTCTCACATTCCTACTCCCTCATCCTGAGGTCATCACGCAAATGAGCTCCCTGCACTAAAATCTTGTCTCAGTGTGCTTTGGGGAGAACCCAAACGAAGACAGTGTCCCTTGTGTTTGTATGACTGAAATGTGAAGACATCGAGAGCAGGACACTATGTCCTCGGTTCAGCCTGACAAAGAGCAGCTAGATGCGGAGTTTCGTGGACTAAGGGGGAGTGCTGGCTGAGAGGCTCTAGGACTTGCTGTCAAAGACAAGTGCCTTTTGCTGCCTCCACCTCCCTTTCTTTCATTCTCTTTCTCTTTCCATCAGAGTATCTGGCTGCCTTTTTCAGTGACCTGCTAAGTGATGCTAACTGTGCAACAGTCCAATTAAAAGACAGGCAAAAAACCCTGGCCGGTGTGGCGTGGTTGGTTGGGCATTGTCCTGTGCTCCAAAAGGTTGCCAGTTCGAATCCAGGTCAGGGCACATGCCCAGATTGGTGGCTAAATCCCTGGTGGGGGGCATGCAGGATGTAGCCAATGGATGTTTTGCTCCCACATCATTTTTTCTCTCTTCCCCTCTCCCTTCCTCTCTCTCTAGAAATCAATAAAATCTTTTTAAAAGAGAAATAAAGGCCCTGACCAGTGTTGCTAAGCGGTTAGAGCATTGGCCCAAGCACTGAAGGGTCACGGCTTGATTCAAAGTCAAAGGCACATACCTGGGTAGCAGATTCAATCCCTGGTCCTGGTTGGGGCACATGTGAGAGGCAATCAATCAATGTGGCTCTCTCACATCAATATCTCTCTCTCTCCCTCACTTCCCCCTCCCGCCTTTTCTCCATTCCACTCTCTCTAAAAATGAATGGGAAAAATACCCTCGGGTGAGGATTGACAAAAATAAATCAATAAACGGATTAATTAACTACTTAATTGATTAATTAAACGGGATATTCTTCCCTACAAGGCATCCATTTGCTTGCTTCTGCTAAAAAAGAACACACACACACACACACACACACACACAGAGGCAAAAAGATTTGCATAGATGCTTCACAAAGGAAGGTATGCAAATTGCCAAGGACCACATAAAAATTCCCATGAGTCATCAGGGAAATGGAAGTTAACACCACGAGGAGAAAGCACACTATTCAATTCACTCACTAGAATGGCTAACATTAAAAGGAAGAGCATCAAATTCTGATCTGCACAGAGACCAACTATTGGTTTCTATATAAAACTAAACAAATTTAGTTTCTATATAAAACTAAACAAATACCTATAGTCCATTAATTCTGCTTAAGAAAACTTCCCCCAAAGAGATGAAAACATATGGCCTTCAAAAAGGTCCTATGACCATATACAAAAATGTTCATAGCACCTTTGTCATGTTTGACAAGGATGGAAGCCACCCAGGTGTCCATCACTAAGAGAATAAACAAGTGCTAGCATATTTATATAAAGTAATAACACATGAATATGAAAACATGCTGAGCAAAAGGAATCATACCAAAAGAAGAGCACAGTGTATTTGCATTCCATTTATAGGAAGGTCTAGAATACACAAAGCTAATGTATAGAGTTGAAAAAATGAAAAAGAATGGTGCCCTTTTGGGGGTAAGGATAATGATTGATTGGAAAAGGGTAAAGAGAACTTTCTGGCATGAAGAGAAAGTTTTGTATCTTGAGAGGGTTTTGAGTTACACAGTTTTATGCATCTGCCAAAAACTATAGAATAATACATTTAAGATTTGTGTATGTTATTCTACATAAATTTTACCTCAAAGGAAAAAAGAGAGCCATAAACAAATATTAAACTCTAATTAAGGATACAGATAATAAAGTACTTAGTGAAATGTACTAAGTTTCTTGGTGGAAAATGTACCAATGTTCATGACTCACTGTGAAATGCATTAAAAATGGATTCATAAGTAGATAAAGAGATGATAAAGAAAGTGTGAGAAAAATGTGAATTGTAGGATCCAGGAGTTGGTACATGAGTGCGCATGCTCTTTCACCTTTTTGTTAGGTTTGAAATTTTTCCTAATATAATGTTTTTAAAAATCAGGTTTGACAAAACAGAAGAGCTGCTTCTATTGAGAAATTGCTTTGTGCCATGCTCTGTTATCACTTATATTTTAACTAGAGGCCCGATGCATGAAATTCAGGCAAGGGCCTTGACCCGGACCCCCACCTGCTGCAGCCACAGCTGGGGATATCTGCTGCCCACTGTTTTAGTCCAGAAGGAAGGATGTCCAGAGGACATCTGGTCTAATTAGCATATTACACTTTTATTATTATAGATCCTCTTGAAGTCACGAGTGGTGAATATTATTGCCCCCATTATCCAAGGGAGAGAAAACTAACACCAAGAGGTTAAATTAACTTTTGCAAAATTAAATACAGGATACCAAATGATGCAACCACTTTGGAAACAGTTTGACAGTTTTATATAAACTTAAATAAATTCTTATGGCCCAGTAATTCCTCTTAATCCTGCCCAAGAGAAATAAAAATGTATGCCTATCAAAAAATTTGCACAAGATGCTTGTAGCAACTTTATTTATAATATAGGACTCAAATCCAGGTCTTTTCCAAATTTTTGTTTAGAGTCACAATTGCTGCACTTGATGAACCTACATTGATTAACCCACCATTATCACCCAAAGTCCATAGTGTGCATTTGGGTTGTACACTGTTGTAACACTGTTGGTGTACATTCTATGGGTTTGAGCAAGCGTATAAGGACCATTATGGGTAATCTACCATTATAGTATCATACAGAATAGTCTCGCTGCCCTAAAAATCCTCTGTGCTCTGCCTACTTACCTCACCTTCTAACTCCTGGCAGCCAGCAGTATTATCTTTTTACTGTCACGTAGTTGAAATCACTTTCAGATTGGCTTCTTCCAGCCAGTAATATGCATTGAAGTTCCCTCCATGTCATTCCGTGGCTCGATGGCTTATTTCTCTGTAGCGCTGAAGAGTATTTGATTGTCCGGATGTATCACCGTGCATCCATCCCTTCACCTATGGAAGGACATCTTGGTTGTTTCCAAGTTAGTGCAGCTGTGAATAAAGCTGCTATAAACATCCATGGGCAGGTTTTCGTGTGGACACAAGTTTTTTGTTCCTCTGGGTAAATAATAAGGAGCAATACCAATGCATCATGGGGAAAGAGTATGTTTCGTTTTTCAAGAAACTGCCAGTCTTCCAAAGTGGCTGTACCATTTTGCATTCCCACCAGCAGCAAAAGAAAATTCTTGTTGCTTCACATCCTCGCCGGCATGTGGTGTCTTCAGTATTCCAAGCTGTGGCCGTTCTCATGGTGTGTAGTGGTACCTCATTGTTTCAACTTGCAGTTTCTGATGACATGTGATGCTGAGCATCTTTTCATAGGCTTATTTGTCACCTGTATAGTTGCCTTGGTGAAGTGTGTGTCTAGGTCTCTGGTCCATTTTTTAACTGGGTTGTTTGTTTTCTTACTGTTAAGTTTAAGAGTTTTCTATATATTTCAGAAAACAATCTGTTACCAGATGTATATTTGCAAATATGTTCTCTTTCCCAATCTGTGGCTTTTCTTTTCATTCTCTTGACAATGTCTTATCTACAGCAGAATTCTTTAATTTTAATGAAATCCAGCTTACCAATTATTTTTTAAGTACATTACGCTTTGGAGGTTATATCTAAAAATCATCACTATACCCAAGGTCATCCAGATTCCCTCCACAGGGTCAAAGGGTACTAGAATACTCCATCCCACAATATTCCTCTTTCGTGTATGGATTATTTTGAGCTAAAGACCATTGAGAACTGGCTGATGCAGGAAAAGCTGCACACAAAACGGGCCACAAGTTTTTCTGACCTGCTACCCACTCTTAGCTGCGTGACATTGAGCAAATCACTTAACCTCTCTGACCCTCAGTTACCTTCGCTATACAATGAGGATAATACAATGTAGCTTCTAGTGCTGTTGTGAAGATAAAATTAAAATAATTTTCTTAAGATGCTTATTGCAAAAGGCTGGTTTTATGGAATACTAACAGTCTTTTTACATCAAGTGATTTTAACTTTGAATGATCACTTTCATACACATCTGAACTTTGGACAATACCAAAGCTTTACTAGAAATCTTTAGCTACATGTACAATTTAGGTGGTTTTGTTTCACACTGTTTCATGGCCATGGTCTTTCTGGTTTGTGCGTATGAATCATTTGATCTGGGAGCTAGTGTGTCCCTGAACTGGGACAAGGATTTTGAGCCCTATTATCATGCATGACTTAGAGAGATCAAAGTGGCCTTTATTTTACTTTCTGAAACTTAATACGAACTGACAGCCCATAAGCAGCAATTCCTGCATCCTGGGTCACTTCCAAGGAGTGCACCCACCTCCTGACCTCCCCCTGACCTGGAGTGTCTACCTTTCCTCCAGGCAATAAAAGAAATTTGCTCCCAGCTCCTCTCCTTCTCTCCCCTTTGCTTTACACTCTGATGTGCGATAAATAAAAGTGTCGGACTTCCAAGTCCCTTTCAAAACAAACAGTACTTGTTTGTTCAAAGAAAGAAAGAGAGAAAGAAAGAAAGAAAGAAAGAAAGAAAGAAAGAAAGAAAGAAAGAAAGAAAGAAAGAAAGAAAGAAAGAGGGAGGGAGGGGACAGATGGGGGCCCTGTCTCTGAGAAGCAGCTGATAGCTAAGACCACCCCACAACCCAGCATGGGATATACAATTCCTGGGGAGGGTCTTACCTGAAGACGACTTCGGATTTGTTTGAGACGAGTGGACACCTAAGATACATCTAATTATCCCCATCTCAGGTGGCTACTGAAGGAGGAGAAACTTTCAGTTCAGTGCAATGTGGAGAAAAAAAGGGATCCTGTGCAAAGCAACCGCACAGGGTGATCTGGTCGTACATTCCTAATGGGCAGATCAGGGTGGGTAGTCACTCTCCAGGAATACAACTTCCTTAATAAAAGGCTTATCTTGCCTTAAAGAAGTCTTGTCCATTGTTTCTGTATATCCAGGTTAATAATTAATATAAGACACTTAAAATTTTACAAGAAAATTCTAGGTGACATACTACAAAAATTTTTAAAGGTTATGAAATAAAACTTACAGAAAACCAAGCTCAAATGGCTAAGAAATATGAAAAAAATGGGGGGCAGGGGAGGGGAGAATGCAAAAAAAAAGTAATTGAAATCTTGTTATACGAATTGACCTGGAATTTTTTTTTTCAAATCCTCAACCAAGGATATGTTGTTCATTGATTCTAGAAAATGAGAAAAAGAGAGGGAGAGGGAGAAGTCGAGAGAGAGAGAGAGAGAGAGAGAGAGAGAGATCTATGTAGGAGAGAAACATTGATCGGTTGCCTCCTGTATGTTCCCTGAGCTGGTGCACAAGACGACACTCTCACCCACTGAGCCACACTGACCAGGACGACCTGAAATTTCTAATGTACAACCTGTGTTGCCTAGTGGAAGACGGCCAAGGAAGCCCACATAGGTGAGGGCTCTGGGGAAAGAATTGGGGACATTTTGAAGACAGAATTTAAGTATGCGTCTAGAATGACTGGCCATTCTAGAAATAGGAGCCAAAGAAAACATGTACATTAGGATGTCAACAAAGAAGACAATGAAAGCAGAAGAGAATAGAGAAACAAATTATATTTTAAAAGCTGCAGCAGCTGTCACTCAGCATTAGAACTTGATGTTTATCCTTTCATTTGCTGTCTATAATATCTACCAAAATTCACTGCCATTTTTTTATTTTAACACAATATAATATTTAACACAAGCTAGTACAATTAATTCAGGATGAGGGATTACAAATTTAACATGTCCTCTTTTTAAACATCTGTGTTACTTCAGCTATAAAGTATTTTTAAAAGGACTAATGTTTGGAACTGAATTACTTAACACTGTAAAAATAGAATCTAGTACTTGGAGATGAGAGTAGTAAGCCCCAAACTCGACTTAAAATAAAATTCCCACTTTTTAAACCTGAAACTAATTTACACTTTTTTTCTTGTATAGTTTTTTGAAGAGTTGTTATATTTTAAAATAGGCTTTACATGAGTTCCAATGCTATATGCTTATTACTGTCATTCATAACCATTATTTTCCCTTTTAAAAATAGCATCTTATTTTTATTTCATCCTGACTTCATAAGTTAGATAAAATTTTATTCTCAGGAAAATTCTACCCTGAAAAAACATTATGCCATATATAAACTCCATTACTAAATTATTTGGGACTCTCAAGATTTGCAAATAGAAACCCAGCTCAAATTAATTTAAGCAGGATTTTGTTGGCTCACATGCCTAAACCACATGACATATGGATTTCGGTCTGAGGAGAACTAAGGACTAAAACTTTACCGGGTAGTTATCTCTACCTCTTATTTCTGATCCTTTCTGCAGGTTCTCTATAGCTGCAGACAGGTTTCTTCAATGACAGGGCGCAGCTGTCATCTTACTCACAGTACACACCCTAATAATCACACACCCTAATAGTTCCGCAACCAGGGAGGAAAGACGGATCTTTCCCCAGACCTACTGTGGAAAATCTCCCGAGGGAGCCTTCTGATTGAGCTGATTTTGGTCATCCAATTACTGTTCATGAGGTGGTGGACCAGATGGGTGGCTGTCACTAGAACCATGTTGATTGAGGAAACGCTTTGGGGAAAATAAAAGCAGTTATATTACAAGCTGAATAAAATGTCAACTTCAGTTTGACTAGAAAATGGGAACAGACACATTTAGTTTAAAAAACTTATTAGTTTGAATTGGATTTCCTTTTACCTTTTCTTTGACAACATAAATGTGTAAAATATTTAAAAACCATTCTTGGCCACAGTGCTTATCTTAATTTAAGTGTGGTATTAAGTGAACGGGCTGGCTCTAGCCATAGTCAAATTGCACCAGCTCATACATATTCCCATAAGAATTGAGTGAATATTGCTTTCCCGTTGGGATCGAAACTAGTAAATCACTTCTGAATTGTAACTTTTATTCAGCTGGCAAAGAGACATTTAACTTTTTGACCTAGTTATTGGTCAAATACTGTGTAATAATACTGGTATTGAACAAGCATGTTTACAAATATCTCCAGAAGTGACTCAGGCTAGAAAATGATTTAGATGGTGGGAACTGCTATATCTTTTCAGTTGTCATTGATCACTGTCCTTTTATTTATTTTCCTTCACGTTTTTTTTTTTTATTTTGAAAGGTTTAAAAACGAAATAGGTTGACAAATAGTATAATAATGACATATTCTTCATTTAGTTCATCCTCTTTAGCATTCTCTCTCTCACTCTCTCTCTCTGTCTCTGTCTCTCCCCCCCCTCCCCTCCCCTCCTTTCCCTACTCCTCCCTTCCCCTCCCTTCTTCTCCTCTCCCCTCCCCTCTCCTCTTCTCTCCTCTCCTCTCCTTGGTTTCTGCAGATGTTCACACAACACAGGCAAGAAGAGCAAAAACAGAAATCGACAGCGTCTTCCCATTTTAACTGAAAAGCTTTCTTTTACACACAAGCACAAGGTAACACTCTCTCGGGCTTGTCTGGGGACAGCAAAAGAGGGCTGGGCAGGGCAGGGAGTTCTCAGTGGGGACAGGCAATGATACTTCCCAGGTATGAGACTGCAAACTTCAATAAGGAGCTGATT
>PVJC01055771.1:0-10097 GCA_004026665.1 Murina feae
CTTATTCATTGGAAGGCAGTGAGCACCTTGTCCCTAGAGGTACTCAAGCACAGCCTTTAAATTTAGGGTGAGGTAAGAGGGATATAAGTTTGAGTTGCTATCAGGTGATCCCCAAGATCTTCTCCAAAGCCAAGGTGTTGTGAGTCAATGAATTGGTGCCCTTGAGATATGAACAACATGGCAGTCCGAGTTGAAGGGATTCACGCATCCTGAAGCAGGTACACTCTGAGGCAGAACAGAGCAGAGACAGCCAGGTGGGCGGGTGGGGCTGACACATGCCTCTCTCTGCAGCACGAGTACCTGCTGAAGCTGAAGGTCATGTATACCGTGGGCTATAGCTCCTCCCTGGTGATGCTCCTGGTTGCCCTCAGCATCCTTTGTTCTTTCAGGTGAGAACATGTGAGCAGCTCTCCATCTCCCCAGCCTTCCCTGGACACAGACTTTGCATCTCTTTTAACTGCTCAGGCCACAGGAGGAAGGTCTGGGTAGGCCACTTTGTCGCCTCCTGATCTAAGCTGACCTGTGGCAGATGTTCCTGTAACTGAATTCCTGTGAAGTTTCTGACCCTATTCACTCAACATTTACTGAGCATTGCTAAGAACTTACCATATCAGTTGCTTCACACATTGTTATTTCTAATGTTCACACAATGCTATTACAGGTACGTAGCCAGACTCTTGGTTGCAAGAACCAGAAACCTTCAAACAAAGGTGACCTGACCCACATAATTGACAAGTTCAGGGGCATCTGGCTGAATCCAGGCGCTCAAGGGTATTGGCACAACTAGGTTGGTCTCCCTCCATTTTTCCGCTTCCACTGGCCTCATCCTGGAGTAGACTTTCTGCAGGGGAGCAGAGACAACCACCAGCAACTGCAGGGGTACATTCTATCATTCTGCAACACCAGCACAAGGAAAGTCTCTTCTCCATTAGATTCAACGAAAGTCCTGGGGGAATTCTCACAGGCCCAACTTGGGTCACATGCCCAACCCTGAGCCAACCACTGTGGCCAGGATTGGAGAGCTCCAATTGATCAAGTCTGTCATGAGGGTGGAAGGGCGGAGTCAAATCCACCAGAGTTGGAGTGGGCTCTCCCTAAGAAAGCTTGTCTGGTACCTGGCCAACAGGAATGAGCAACAGACCTCTGTCCCTGACAGCAGGATAAGAAACAGGCTATGGGAGCGAAAAGGCTAGTCCCAGGTCATAGAACTAGCAAGGCTAGTCCCAGGTCATATACCTAGCAAGGCTAGTCCCAGGTCATATAACTAGCAAGGCTAGTCCCAGGTCATATAACTAACATGGCTAGCCCCAGGTCATATAACTAACATGGCTAGCTCCAGGTCATATAACTAACATGGCTAGTCCCAGTTCATATAACTAGCAAGGCTAGCTCCAGGTCATATAATTAGCAAGGCTAGTCCCAGTTCATATAACTAACATGGCTAGCTCCAGGTCATATAACTAGCAAGGCTAGTCCCAGGTCATATAACTAACATGGCTAGCTCCAGGTCATATAACTAGCAAGGCTAGTCCCAGTTCATATAACTAGCAAGGTTAGTCCCAGGTCATATAACTAGCAAGGCTAGTCCCAGGTCATATAACTAACATGACTAGCTCCAGGTCATATAACTCACAAGACTCACTCCAGGTCATACAACTGACAGTGGTAGAGCCCAGGTCTGTTTTCTCTCTGAAGCCCATGTTCTCTCTGTGCTGCCCCTAGGACCCCCTCTCCCCCATCCCTTGTGAACAATTCTAGAAGCTGGAGATGCAGGAGGTCAAGGAAGAATATAATGCTGCCCCTGTGACCCAGCTTTTATTATTATTATTATTATTTTTATTATTATTATTATTACTAGGGGCCCAGTGCACAAAAATTTGTGCCCTTGGGGGTGGGGGGGTCCCTCAGCCTGGCCTGTGTCCTCTTGCAGTCTGAGACCACTCAGGGGATGTCCACCTGCTGGCATGCCTGGCCAAGCTGGGTGAGGGGCTGATGGCTGTTTGCAGGCTGGCCAAGCCCCACAGTGGGGACCCTCATCCCATGGGAGTATGGCCAGGCTGGGTGAGGGGCTGAGGGCTGTTTTCAGGCTGCCCACAGCTTTCATTGACCCAACATCTCAGCAAGGCTGGCTGGAATCAGCTTTCTGGGATTTATTTATCTTCTATAATTGAAACTTTGTTTCCCTGAGTGGAGGCCTAGTCAGGCAAAGAAGCCTCCTGTTTGCTTCAGCTCTGTGGCTTCTATAATTAAAACATTGTTGCCTTGAGCAGATGCCTGGCCAGCCTAGGCAGGCAGTTTCAACTCCATCGCTGGTGCAACGGAAGCCTCCTATTTGCTCTAGCTCCATGGCTGCTGGCCGCCATCTTGACTGGGTTAATTTGCATACAGCTATTCTGATTGGCTGGTGGGCATGACTTGGATGATAGGCATGGCTTAGGTGTCTCAGAGTGATGATTAATTTGCAAGTTACTTTTTTCTTAGATTAGACTAGGGGCCTGGTGCATAAAAATTTGTGCACTTGGCGGGGGGGGTTCCTCAGCCCAGCCTGTGCCCTCTCACAGTCTGAGACCCCTCAGGGGATGTCCACCTGCTGGCATGCCTGGCCAGCCTGGGCGAGGGTCTGAGGGCCGTTTTGAGGCTGCCCACAGCCTATTCAGGGTTCGGGTTCCTACTGGGGTGCCTGGCCAGTCTGGGTGAGGGGCTGAGGACTGTTTTCATGCTGCCCACAGCTTTCATTGACCCAACATCCCAGCGAGGCTGGCTGGAATCAGGTTTCTGGGGCTTATTTATCTTCTCTAATTGAAATGTTGTTGCTTTGAGCCAAGGCCTAAGCAGGCACTAAGCCCCCTGTTTGCTTCAGCTCCGGGGCTTCTATAATTGAAACATTGTTACCTTTAGCAGAGCCCCAGCTGGCCTAGGCAGGCAGTTTACTCCTGGTGCAATGGAAGCCTCCTGTTTGCTCTAGCTCTGTGGCTGCTGGCCACCATCTTGGCTGGGGTAATTTGCATACAGCTGCTCTGATTGGTTGGTGGACTTGGCTTGGCTTGGCTGGTGGATGTGGCTTAGGTGTCTCAGAGTGATGGCTAATTTGCATATTACTTTCTTATTAGAGTACATTATTATTAATTACAGCATGAGACATAGTAGACTGAGCACCTGGGGACCTGGGTTCTTATGCAGATTGTACTAACTGAGCAATACTGAGAAATGTGTCACCTGGGTAGAGCCATGTCCAGGGCCTGGTTCCCCTATGCACTGGCGGAGGGGTGGACCTTCTGTACCCTGGCTCCTCCCAGTTTGGGCCCCTATGGCCCTGCTTTCTCTCCTTCCAGGAGGCTCCACTGCACCCGCAACTATATCCACATGCACCTGTTCGTGTCCTTCATCCTGCGTGCCCTGTCCAACTTCATCAAGGATGCTGTGCTCTTCTCAGACGATGATGTCCACTGTGAAACCCACAGGGTAACATACCTCTGTGCCCCAGGGTGGGGCTCACTTTGGAGATTGTGGTAGCCTTGTTCCTCCCAGAGTCCCTGCTGAGGCTGCACTAATGCCCATGGTAGAGGGCCAAGAGCTGGGGCCGGGTCAGGAGATGCAGGGAGAGCTCCATGTCCCCACATGCAGGCTGGATCCTGTATGAGCTCGGCTTATGGGAAAGCCACTGGGGGGGTTGCCACTCAGCTCCCAGGTCCTGGATTAGCCACTCTGAGGTTGAGATACATAGCAAGGATCCTCCTTTCCTTACTCTTGCCAAGTGCTGCTGTAGACAGGTGGCTAAGTCTAGAGAGGGTTGGGTGGGTTGTAAAAAGAAGGGGGTGAGCATATGCCTGTATGTCTGCACACTCAGGTCTGCAGTAAAACCATCATGCTTGGTTCAATCTAACCTCTTCCTCATTCTGAATGTGCTCAGATGAGTCTTAATTCACTGTAATATCACTTTGTGTCCATGGGAACCCCTTTAGTGCACGTAACAGAAAATTATCTGCCCGTGGCCTAGACAGAGGGGTTGTTTCCCACGTATGCAGTCCATAGATGGGCACTCAGAGCTGGCACCGTGGCTCCATGGCGTCATGAAGGACACAGTCCTTGTCCCTCTGTGCTCTGCCACTCTTGATCCCATGCTTTATGCCATGTTTGCATATGGTACGTGCAACCCCAGGCCCACATCCACATTCCAGACAAAAAGGAGTTAAGTCGAAGGTAAAACACTTTTTCTCTTTGAGAGGCTTTGACTTTTTGTTTGAGAAAGAACACCCTCCCCAAGACTCCTACCTACCTCTTATTGACTAGAACTGGGTTGGGTGACCATACTCTAATGCAAAGGAAGCTGGGAGATTGAGTTTTTTTACTAGTGCAGTCTCCAAAGCAGACACAAGTGAGAGAGAAGGGGTTTGGAAACAGATTGGTTCAGCCACCTGACTGCCACTTTCCAGCACTCACATCTGGAATTTCTTATTGACCTGTTAGGTTTGTGTTTATAGTTTTTGTGTGTGTGCTTGTGTGTGTGTGTATGTTTCTGACTCAAACTATGAGGTCCCTAAAGTGGGAACCATGACTTCCAGGGAGGTCTCCAGGATGAAGTAACAGTAGCAGACTGGGGGTCAGGACTCATTCAGGCCGCCCCCCTCATCCCTGACCAGAGAGAAGTCCAGCTGCGCCCAGCAGGGAACCTTCTTGGATTCTGCTAACATCAGGCTTTGAGCCAACCATGAACCACGCCTGGAATCAGAGTCTCTGGGAGGCCACAGGGCAGAACCACAGATGGCCCGCAGCGCAGCCGTGGGAACACCTGCTCTCTGGACATGACCTTGCAGTAGTCCATGCAGCAGCCCTCAGGCCAGTCCAGGATCTGTCCTGTCCATAGGGGACAGCTCAGTGAGAGGAAAGGGGACCCTCATGAGACGAGTATAGAAGCCATGCTGGCCTAGAACCCCACAATCCCGCAGGCATAGCTCCCAGGGATCCCTCAAGGGCCATACTTGCTGTAAGAGTCACTGCATCAAGCAAGGCCGACACTGTGATAGCCTCATCAGGTGTTAGAGGGCTCCAGTCTGGATGCCATGTAGCAGTCAGGGGCTGTTTTCACTATAATCAATGTTGCCCCATCATACTTGGCATGTCCCTTCTTCATCCATTTCCAGGGATACTGAGCTCAGAAGGATTTTAACCTTTTAGATGTGCCTTTTCCCCCTAGTTCAGTTTCCCCCTCTGAAAAATGAGGGAATTAGGGGTTAGGCAATATCTGACACAATTTTACAACTGGTAGCCAATTCCAAAATTTGAATGCAATTCCTGCTCCCATGATGCCATCGTGACTGAGCCTACCAGCTATGGTCTTCTGATAGTGGAAAGCCACAGGGGATGGCCGTGAGGCCCAGGAGTCACTCTGTGGCCTGGCCCCTGACCCCTACCATACCTCGTCACTGCCTGTGAGGCGGCCACCAGAGGATAACCCACACTCACCCATCCTGGGACTCACCTGCCTCTCTTTGTCCAGGTGGGCTGCAAGCTGATCATGGTCTTCTTCCAGTACTGCATCCTGGCCAACTACGCCTGGCTGCTGGCGGAGGGCCTCTACCTTCACACCCTCCTCGCCATCTCCTTCTTCTCGGAAAGGAAGTGCCTGCAGGGCTGTGTCGCCCTCGGATGGGGTACGTTTCTCTGTGGGGACAGTGGCCGAGTGGTATGTGGGAAAGGGCGCTGAGTCAGAAGAAGCTGGTTTCTAGTTCTAGCTCCACATTTAAATCGAGTTCACTTGTATCATCTTAGATAAGTTAAAGGAGGGGAGAGAGACACAGGGAGAAACATTGATGTGAGAGAGACACATCAATTGGTTGCCTCCACAATTCTCATTTGCTGTTTAACCATCAGACCGCAGTTTACTTATCTGTTAAGTGGGAAGTATTAGCTAAAACTTAGCCCCAATTTCGGGCATCCGAAGCTTTTTACAACTTGATCCTACCCAACACTTGTTGCCTCATCTTCCTTAAATATTCCATATAGATGTCCTCATTTTTGCTTCCTTTCTATATCGGTTAGGGTGCTTTTGACTGCAGATATCATAAAGTCTGGCTTGTATAGGATTTAAATATAAATGAAATTAATTGGCTCATGTAACGGAGAAGCCCAGGGGTCACTAACTTCAGGTGAGGCTGAATTCAGCAGTGCAGCAGCGTTTCTTTGTGTCTTTCTACTTGACGTTCTGTTAGTGTTCCTATTGGCTTTCTCGTTACATCTAGTGCTTTGTCCTAGCATTTCCGGCAAATTTCCTGAGGTTCTGATTGGACTCTGATTGGACCAGTGTACATCTCATATACATCCTTGAACCAATCACAGAGGCCTAGGGGGGTGGAGGATGGAATGCACTGATTGGCTTAAGCTGTTCAAATCACATAGCTTCTCAAAGGAAATCAGGATTCAGTTTCTAGGAAGGAGGGGAAATGATAGCGAGACAATCACATGCAGACCCCACATCTCTTTCCTCTTTCCTTTCTGCTCAATGAGAATCATAACAACTCTCACTTCTTTTTTCTTTCTTTTTTTTTTAGAGAGGGAGAATGTGTGAAGGAGGGGAGAGAGACACAGAGAGAAACACTGATGTGAGAGAGACACATCAATTGGTTGCCTCCAGCACAGGCTCAGACAAGGGTAACCGAGGTATGTGCCCTTGACCAGAATCTAACCAGACCTTTCAGTCCCAGGACCAACACTCTATCCATTGAGCCAAATTGGCGAGGGCACAATTCTCATTTCTTGAGCACTTACTATGTGCTAGGCATTGAGCTTAGCATTTTTTTTAAAAAAAGTATTTTTATTGATTTCAGAGAGGAAGGGGGAGGGAGAGAGAGAGAGAAACATCAATGATGAGAGAGAACCATTGAACAGTTGCCTCATGCACACCCCATACTGGGGATCAAGCCTGCGGCCTGGGAATGTGCCCTTGAACCCAGGACCCTTCAGTCCGCAGTATGACACTCTACCCACTAAGCCAAATCAGCCAGGGTGAGCTCAGCACTTTTCATGCATTATTTTATCATCACAACCTTCAGAGTCCCCTTAGAGAAACCGTGGCTTAGAGAGGTGACATAAAATGCTCAACTCACACTATAGACAAGGGCAGACCCAGGATTCAAACCATGGCCTATTTTTAAAGCCTCTTAACTTCTGTTCTGCCATTAATGAACATCCATCTATCCATCCACCCATCCATCCATCACCCTTCCATCTACCAATCTATCCATCCTTCCATCCATCTATTTACTGATTGTTCATTTGATAAACATGTACGTTGCCTACTGGGCTCTGGACAGAGAACCAGGTTCCTAGGGGTGACTCATAGGCTTACAAGGATAGTCACGTGTACCAGCCACTATCTTCCCCTTGTTTCTTCTTGGTACTTGTAATTAAGAAGTGCCCCAACCAGGAATGCCCTACACTTCTTTTCTGCTTGTCTAAACCCTACAGGGAAGGGCCCTGTCTCCTTATCAGACCATCAGGGAAGTCCTCCTGCTTCGACATGGCAGCCTGATTAGCACATGATGCTTGGCTGGCAGGGGCTGCAGTGCCCTGCGATCTCTGAATATCCTTATAGACCGCTGGTCCCGGAGTGCCCGGGGAGCCAGGACTTGCCCGCTGCAGCTGACTCTGCCAGTAGAACGCCCAGCTTAGGGCCCAGCCTTGACGCCAGATCTGCCAGGATTTCACTGTATGGACATGGACAGTTTCATCCTCTATAACATCAGAGGCATACTTTATTCAATTTTCTTCAAGCACTTCTTTATGCTCAGAGGGGCTTACAGAGATTACAAAAACAAAAACAAAACCATTTCCACAGCTTAGGGGGTTGGTCATCTAGCGAGAAGACGATCTTGCATTGTGGTATCTCTTACAGGTTTCTAGGAGGTTTAAATGAGATAACGAGAGCCTTCCTTTCTTTCTCGAATAGTTAGTGAGCATCTTCCATGTGCCAGGCCTCAGGGACAGAACAACACATGAAACAGAAGTGGTTGCTTTCTCCAGGCTCTCGGCCTGCACAGCCCCCAGGAGAGCATGCAGGAGGGCCTGCCTGCAGTTCTCCATCTGTGACAGGCCTTTCTCTTGCAAAAGCAGCGGTCCCTCCTCAGTTTGTACTCAACTTGTTTCCATAGAGACAGGTTAACTCTTGTGCCCACTATAAAACTGCAGAAAAAAAATAAATTTTTAAATAGAAAAATAATTTTCTCTAGTCTCATCTACTGAACATTTTATGAGGTTTTTCCTCCAGGCTGTTCTTCCTACTCCCAGTTTCCACCACACAGTCGTAGTCATTCTGCAAGTAGAATTTTAAATCTTGCTTCTTTCCATTAATACACAAGCATGCTCTGTGTTCTTCAGCTCTTCCATAAACATTGTTACCTTCTCTGTAGATATATTTAACCAAATACCTATGATTTGGACATTTAAGTTGTTTATAGTTTTCACTATTATCCTATATAATAAAAGGGTAATATGCAAATCAATCAAAAAGCAGAATGATTGGTCATTATGATGTGCACCGACCACCAGGAGGCAGACGCTCAATACAGGAGCTGCCCCAGTGTGGTCAGTGCATTCCCACAGGGGGAGCGCCACTTAGCCAGAAGCTGGGCTCAGAGCTAGCGAGTGCAGTGGCAGTGGGAGCCTCTCCCACCTCCGTAACAGCTCTAAGGTTGTCCAACTGCCAGCTTAGGCCTGCTCCTGGGGAACGGGCTTAAGCCATCAGTTGGACATCCCCTGAGGGCTCCTGGACTGTGAGGATGTAGGCTGGGCCTCTAGTAAAAACATACTGATGAATGGGCAAAGTTTATTCTATGTGTTATACAGAATTCTAGAAGCAGCATCACTGAGTCAGAAGGAATAAACAATTTGGAGGTGCTTAATACTTAACCACTTTACAAGGTGGCTGGGGTATCAGTCTGTACCCAGAGAAGAGTGACACATCTGGCTTTTATGGGCATGAACCAAGTTCCCACTCATCAGAGAACTGGTGGGTCTGCAGCTGGGGCTGGTACCAGAGTCATGTGGAGGGCACGCTGAAGGGGTTCAGAACAGGCTCCCCAAGATGAGCCACTCTGACATGTGGATTATTTTGAGCTGAAGGCAAGTAAGATACTCTGGGCTCATAAGGAATTTTTATCTCTCTCAAATTTAAATTTGGGTCCTTGCCTATAATAAGAGTTTTTATCAGAAATAACTTTTTGTGACCTGTTTACAGGGCAGGGCAAACTTCTAATTACTGAATCTCTGCTCTTTCTATCATCTTGCAATGATTGTGGGCATTATATACCCCATTCCACAGGTCTTATCAGGTAGATGACCAGGGAATTTCAGATTGACTGGCATAAAATTTCACTCGAGGGAGAGGCTGACACTGTAATTAGGTTAGGAATTAAGTCTTGGTAGCATAAGGAACTCCATTTTGGGTCTGTTCTGTCTTTTTAACTTCACCAATGTTCTTCCTAGAGACTTCTGCCTTCCTGCTCTATTTGGACTGGTTTTTTCCTATATTTGCTCAACTCCCTTAACTTTTATGCTGAGAATCTCCTTCATTTTTCTCCACAAATTTTATCCCTTTATTTCTTTATTTCTTTCTTTATTTTTCATTTTTCTTTTTTTATTATTACTTAAAATATTACAAAGAGTAGTACATATGTCTCTTTTTTTTCCCCCTTGACCTTCCCCCCAGTGTTGTGTCCATTTGGTTATGCTTACATGGAGACATAAAAGTCCTTTGGTTGATGTCCTTCCCCTTCCCGCCAACTCTCTCTGGCCTTCCTGCTGTAGTTTGACAGTCTGTTTGATGCTGCTCTGCTTCTGTATCCCTTTATTTCTTGTGTCCCTCTCTTTGGTTTATTCTCTGGTTGTGTTGGAGCACAGCCTCCGGTATCTATCTAAGAAAGAGTTCATGAGAAAAAAGAAAAGAAAAGAAAGAAAGAGTTCACGGAAAGTATATTTTTTTGCATTGCATATCTAATAATATCTTTGTTTAATTTTCACATCTAATTTGTAGTTTTACTGAACATAGAAATTAGATTGAGAGATCATTTTCACCCAGAATTTTCTGTTTTGGCATCTGATGT
>PVJC01055772.1:0-10138 GCA_004026665.1 Murina feae
CCCTTGCAAATTTTTGTGCACCGGGCCCCTAGTAAGTAATATAACACAAATAAAAAGTTGATTAATTGGCAAGGTTAGAAAACTATACAAATAAAACACTACTGTTAAAGGAAAAAATTCGGATGCATTTCCTGGTGGAAAGTATCCAATGAGGAGCCGTTTTTGATGTGATGAGGCCACAGAACAGCTAGTTAAGTAGGCTGTTATCCTAAAGGTGAAAGTGGACCTAACCAAAATGGACACATACTCAGAAAGGCAATGTCAAGGTCTGAACAGTTGATACACAAGTGTGTGACATTTACCCAGGCTAAGCAAATGAATTTTCAAATGCATTAATATCCAAAATCTCGCATACAGCACTTACTATCAGTCACTAGTGTATATCCAACTTGCCAGAAACAGAGACAAACTCTGAGTCCTTATTATGGTACATGAGAAAACCAATCAGCTTTGTGGTGGCCAAATGATTACATTGAGACCCTTCCCCCCTGAAAGGGCTATCGATTCCTCTGTACTGGAACTGGTACATATTCTACCCATGGAAATTACTTTCCTGCTCACAGAGCCTCGGTTTGGACCATAATCTAAGTGCTTATGGAATGTTTGGTCTTCCAACATAGGATCTGGCAAAACATTACATTGGGCCAAAGGACCTACTTTATGATAAAGGAGGTTCAATGATAGACACAATACCATGAGATCCACTGATGCTATTAAATATTGGACTATCCAGAAGCTACCAACCTAATAGAGCAATGAAATGACCTTTTGAAGGCAAAGGTGAGGAGCCAATTTGGAGATGACACCCTGCAAAGATGAGGCACAAATATCTGAACATAGTATACCTTAATGAATTCATTGAGTATGTTCTTTATTTTGTTTCTTTGTTAATCCTCACCAGAGGATATTTTTTTCCATTGATTTTCAGAGAGATTAGAAGGAAGGGAAGGAGGGTGAGAGGAAGAGAGAAACATCAATGTGAGAAAGCCACATTGACTGGTTGCTTCCTGCACATACTCGGACTGGGGGTAGGGAGCAAACCCTCAACCCAGGTATATGCCCTTGACTGGGGTTCAAGCCTGTGACCCTTTTGTGCATGGGCCAACACTCTAACCACTTAATAACACTGGCCAGGGCCATTGAATATGTTCTTATTAATGAAAAAAAAGTATATATCAAACCATAACTCCCAATATGTGACCTTATATTAGAAAGCTATAATCTACAAAAGAAAACATTGGTAGAACAATGACTATATTTTATCCCTGTTTCAGCAAAAGCCACAGACAGGCATAGCTATCTTTCTAGCAGTGATAAATACCTAGTTATAGATTCCAAAGAAATTTCCCTTTGACTGGAATTTGGCCTGTTGTATAACCCAACATCCAGCATCATTAGATTTTAAATGTATGAAAATTCTGAATTCACAAAAATATCACCAAGGCTGTACTTCACTATGAAAGAAATACCCACATTTCCCAATGTACTTCACTTGGAAATAAGATGAGCTAGTAAACCATACACATGCTATTGTGCCATTAATAGTAGGCTCATTTGTATGTTATGTGAATTGCCCATGTATATCCCCTTTATAAAGTAGAACGTTTTCTTCACTCCTTGTGTGAAGCTCTTAGTAACATGACTAATCCCAAACATAGGATAAAAGGCATTATTCATATCCCATCTTTTAAGAATGTATGAATTTGAAAGATAAAGAGTGTTTTAAGATAGAGTAGTTTTATTCTCTTTGTAATTTGAATGGAAAAGAAATTGATTGTTGAAAATAAAAAATAAAAAACTGTAAAGAAAATTTATTTAAAATTTCATTGTTGCCCGGTCAGTATGGCTCAATAGTTGATCCTCAACCTATGAACCAGGAGGTCAGGGTTCGATTCCCAGGCAGGGCATATGCCCAGTGTGTGGGTTTGATCCCCAGTGTGGAGTATGCAGGAGGCAGCTGATCAATGAATTTCGCTCATCATTGATGTTTCTATCTCTCTCCTCTCCCTTTTTCTCTGAAATCAATAAAAATATATTTTTAAAAAACAATGTCATTATCAATATATGTACATAAACTAGCACAAGTTGATCTAGTACCCCAAGTATAATTTATTTGCTACCTACAAGGTACAAAGTGGTGCATTAGATATTGAGGACAAGTGGTAACCTGAGACCATTTCATCAGCTTTTCTAACTCCATTTGCAATAATTGTCCATACTTCACCATTAGCATGTATTATTGCTGACCGGGTACATTTATTGTTTCTTGTGCATAATCTTACCTTATTTTTACCCCTGCAATTACTAATGCTGAATTAAACTATGTTTTGAATGTGTAGTTGCATACATGTATCTAGGCAGTACAGTAATGTGGATTCAGTAGATCTCAAACCAGACCAAATATGACTAAACTAGAGGCCCAGTGCATGAAATAAGTGCACTGGTAGGATCCCTAGCAGCTGCTGGCTGCCTGCTGGGGCTTCCCTCCCTTCCCCTGGCTGCCTGCCTACCACTACCACCGCTGCTGCTGCTGCTGCCACCGCCACCGGTTGGGACCTCCTGCCACCACAGGCCAGGATCTCCATCTCTTCCCCTGGCCGGCCCTGCCCTCTTGTTAAACTCCCAGACACCTCTCAGTCGAGGGGACAATTTGCATATCATGCTTTTATTATATAGGATAAATGGCTGGTCTCCCTTTACTGTAATATGTCTTTAGACTGCCAGAATAAGTAGTAATTTACATGTATAATCCCCCATCCTCACTCCCAAAGCTCTTTAAATCTTGTATCAAGCCACAAATGATCAAGTCACATGACTCTTTTACCTCTTTATTATCAGTTCAACTCAGTTATTTTTTATTATTACTTTTTTTGAGGTAGTTGATTATTATTTGAATACTCATCCAAGGATATGTTTTTTTGTTGATTTTTAGAGAGAAGTATGGAGAGAGAGAGAGAGAGAGAGAGAGAGAGAGAGAGAGAGAGAGAGAGAACCATCCATGTGAGAGAAACATTCATCAGTTGCCTCCCATACATGCCCTGACTGGGGATTGAACCCATAACCTAGGTATGTAGCCTGACTTGGAATAAAGCTGCAAACTTTTGGTGTACAGGACGATGCAGCAACCAACTGAGCCACCTGGCCAGATAAGCCCAATAGTTTACATTGAATAAAGTACAATTAAATTACAGTCTTTAAAACTTATTTTACCCCTAACCGGTTTGGCTCAGTGGATAGAGCGTTGGCCTGCAGACTGAAAAGTTCCAGGTTCAATTCCGGTCAAGGGCATGTACCTTCGTTGCAGGCACATTCCCAGTGGGAGGTGTGCAGGAGGCAGCTGATCGATGTTTCTCTCTCATTGATGTTTCTAACTCTCTATCTCCTCTCCCTTCCTCTCTGTAAAAAATCAATAAAATATATTTTTAAAAACTTACTTTAAAAATATCCCATAATTGTTTACTTTCAATAAAATTTTATTGCATAACACATCTAGATCAACTGTCTAATCTATCTTTTAAGAGTTAACAAATCATTAATGGATGCATATGACATTCAAGGATATGGTATACAGTAGCACACAATTACTAGGAATAAAGAAGAATTATGTATAGTAACGTAATAACCTCCATTGCTAAAGAGTAGAATGTAGTTAGGGTTCCTATGTAACCTATGCCAGCTGGGAGACTTCTAAGAAGGAAAGAGGTTATTTCATTGATGCAACAGATATCAATTATAGATGTTATTCTAAAGTTTATTCGTTAATTTTTTATCAAAGTGAAACATTTGAACAAATTCAGTATTATTTTCTTAGTTGACGTTTGCATGACAATAGGAGACTAAATATATAAAAGTTGGGAAAATCTTACTGCTGTGGAGTTTGCCACACACTTTCCCTGGTTTCTAATGATTACCTTGTGAAAACAATGAGGAGTGTAACTGAGTGATATAATTGGAGATATCAACAGTGAGTTTTGATGACTAATTTATCCCAACCTTTCTCACTGTGCCTATGGCAGCTTTCAGTAACCTGAGAATGAGTTAAGCTTCTAAACACTTAGATACACGTTACAAATTATATTTTTCTGCCCAATTAGAAATACAAATGATTTCTCTGTCTTCCACGTTGCGACATGGAGCCAGAACAAAGAACTGATTTGGTAAGACCATATTTAAAACTTCTGGAAATTCTCCTGCGCATTTTGAGAAGACGTTATGCAATAATGTCTGGATCCTGAATACATTGCTGAGTAGCAGTATGCTTAGATTAAAAAATACCTTTTGGTTACAAGTAGAAAAACCTGTGAGTCCAAAGATCCTTTGGCTGCGTTCAGGGTGAGCTTTTCATATAAACTATTCTGATCCACCCATTATTTTTCCTTTCACATACACACAACCCAAAGCTGTGGAAAGAGTCAGCTTATACTCAACGCATTATTAGTGTTCACCAACATTCTTACTAATCAGTCTTTTATGCAGAATTTTGGAAAGGCTTGTTTTTATCAACTTAAATACATCAAATTCATTAGCCTGACATTCACATCCCTCTATAAATTAACCCCAATCCTCTTTTCCAGCTTTACTGCACAACATTTCTCTTCATATACTTATGCCTGGCCAAACTCTTTGGTTGTTTTAGTTTATTTCTATTTAACTGATAGCGTCATATTTTTCTTCTTTTACACTCTTTGACTCTCCCCTCTGTTCCCTCCAAATTGAACAACTGTCTGGAGTGCAACCTTTTGAAATCTTTCAATGACAAAGTCAGGAAACTTCCATCATTTCTCTACTGATTATGAGTTCTCCACCCAGTGAACTCTCATCATGCTTTGAGGATGTCTTTTAGATTCATATAAAATCAGAGTATTATATTATTCCTACTTTAGTTATAATAAAAATACTGTATTGTTATACTATTAGTGTATAAGTTGTGTGATGGACAGATTTCTCAGTTGTTGGGTTCCTAATGGAAGAGGCCAGGACTTAATCATCCTTTATTCCACAAATTTCCTGGTTCATGATTAAGGAGCTTGAGCTTATTTATACAACCGCGAGAACATTAGGCTACTTGAGCACTTTCTGACTTCGGTCCTTGATATTGTGCTGGCTCAGAGCTTAATAGTTCTTATCTTTTGAAAATAACACCACCAGCATTTTCAGTTGACAATGGATTAAGCAAGTGTGCCATCTAACTAAAATAATTAATAACTTGCTATGAAATATACACATTTTCATTATACCAGAACATATTAATTATAATTTTCTTGCCTTGATTGAGTTACTAAACCCTTTAGGAAATGAATTCCATTTCCCAATAAACTAAACATAGTATTACACAATTAAACATTTAAATTCCACAAAATAATTATTGAAATAAAATTCCTATCCTATCCTATATAATAAAAGGGTAATAATCAAATCAACTAAACGGCAGAACAACCAGCCACTATGACGTGCACTGACCACCAGGGGGCAGACACTCAATGCAAAAGCTGTCCCCTGGTGGTCAGTGTGCTCTCACAGGGGTAGCGCAACTCAGCCAGAAACCCTGAGCTGAGCTATGGCTGGCAAACATAGTGGCAGTGGCAGGCAGCACTAAGGATGTCCGCCTGCCAGCGGGGAGTGGGCCTAAGCCATCATTCGGACATCCCCCGAGGGCTCCCAGACTGCAAGAGGGTGCAGGCCAGGCTGAGGACCCCCCCACACACACACCGAGTACTCAAATTTCATGCACTGGGCCTCTAGTCTGTATATATAAAAGGCTAAGTGACCAGCCGATAGTTATGACGCACACTGACCACTAGGGTGCAGACACTCAACACAGGAGCTGCTGAGCAATGGGCAACTTTGCAAAGTGCCTTGTCACACTCCGGGATGTCAGACTGCTGATTTCAACCCGATCGCTGCAGACCAGGCCAAGGGATCCCACCTGCTGGAGGGGCACTGCTCGCTCTGCAGATGGCCTCCAAGCCCCAGTGTCACCCTCGGTGTGGCTGGCTGGGGAGGAACCGAGGGAGGTTGGCTCCAGGGCATGTCCAGCCCATCTCACCCAGTCCTGCCCCACCTTCTAATTAATTTCCTTTCAATCTGCACAAATCCGAGCACCAAGCCTCTAGTATTTTCATAATAAGTGAGAGTAAGTAAATTCAATTTTTAAAAAAGGTTTTCTGGTGGAGTGGGATGGAGGAAATGGTAATGTTTCTCCATTTATTGGAAGAGAAATGTCTTTTCATTTGAAAATGTAAGGTATACTTGCAAACTCTCCTTTTCCCTTATTATTGATTTAGGCTATCCATTGAATTCATAACCAAACTCAAAAATAAAATTCAAATCTATATCTATTCATAAACTGTTAAAATTATTTAATTGTTGAACACTTATGAAAACATAATAGCATAAGTGATCATTCCTCTTCATGCTGTTCTTAAACCTATATTATCCTAACTAATAAAAGCGTCATATTAAAATTAACCATTTCTTCGGGACGCCTAAGCCATGCCCACCAGCCAATCAAAGTGACTGTATGCAAATTAACCCAGCCAACATGGAGGCCGGCACTCAGGGACCTGAATAAACAGGCAGCGTCTGTTGCAGCAGGAGTGAAACTGTTTGTGGGCTGCCTGGGCTTCTCTCCACTCCAGGGAACATCATATTTGCAACAAATGTTTCAATCCTAGGAGCTGAAGCAAACAGCAGGCTGGACCTGACTTCTAATTAAACATTGTTTCATTATAGAAGCCAGAGCTG
Organism: Murina feae; assembly: GCA_004026665.1. Classification (NCBI taxonomy): domain Eukaryota; kingdom Metazoa; phylum Chordata; class Mammalia; order Chiroptera; family Vespertilionidae; genus Murina; species Murina feae. The sequence continues at coordinate 6,745 of PVJC01055772.1, forward strand.
AAGCAGAGAGGAGGTTTGTTACTAGGCCCCGGCTTAAAGGAACAGTGTATCAATTATAGAAGATAAACAAACCCCAGAAACCTGCTTCTAGTCAGTCTTGCTGGGACATTGGGTCAATGGGAGCTGTGGGCAGACTGAAGTTCTGAAAATAGCCATCAGCCCATCACCCATGCTGGCCACACCCCAATGGGGTGAGGGACGCCACTGGGGGGCTCAGCCAGCCTGTAAACAGCCATCAGCCCCTCACCCAGGCTGGTCACATACCCCAGTAGGGACCCAAAACCTGAAGGGACTGTGGGCAGCCTGAAAATGGCTCTCATCCCATCACCCAGGCTGGCAACACCCCAATGGGGTGAGGATCCACACTGGGGGTCTTGGCCAGCCTGCAAACAGCCATCAACCTTCACCCAGGCTGACCAGGCACATCAGCAGGTGGACATCCCCAGAGGGGTCCCAGACTGCGAGAGGGCACAGATTGGGCTGATGGACCTCCCGAGTGCACAAATTTTTGTGCACTGGGCCCCTAGTTTAGAAAATATTTATGTTGGCTGAAATGTCTTTGCTTTGAAATATTTATTGATAGTGAAGAATGAGATATCAAAGAACATACTGAGTCATAGTCCTGTGGCATTTTCATCAGAAGAAATAAACACAAAGTACATTAGAAATCCAAACATGATGCTCAAACATGTGAGTTAGTAAAATAGATATATCAATTTGGCTTATAACTAATATCCTTAAAGATATAAGCTGTCACCCAGCCAGTGTGCCTCCGTGATGAATCATTAACCCATGAACTAGGAGGTCCCAGTTTGATTCCTGGTCAAGGCACATGCCTGGGCTGTTTGATCCCCAGCGTGTGGTGTGCAGGAGGCAACCAGTCAGTGATTCACTCTCGTCATTGATGTTTCTATCTCTCTCTCCCTTTCCCTTCCTTTCTGAAATCAATAAAATAAAATAATTTTAAATTACTATTAATGTCCCCATTTTACAGATAAAGAAACTAAGGCTGTTTAACTTTGGGTAAATCACTTTACTACCTTCTTCCTCAGGTTATACCAAGTACAAACCAAGTCCCACGGGGGAGCCACAACAATTACCTAAATATTCATCATTCCATAAGTTTGCTGAGCACTTACTGTATGCCAGACACTATTATTTAAAGTGCTTGGGATACCTCAGTGAAGCAGACAGACAAAATCCCCCATCCTTGTAGAATTTACATTCTAGCTTTGGGTTGGTGGTAGGTACCAGAGCTGTGCTCTTAGCCACTGTGTATAGCTCCCCAACCTAATGGACTTGTAAAATCTCTTATCTTTATACTAGAGGCCCAGTGCATGAAATTCATGCACTCAGGGTGGGGCATCCCTCAGCCTGGATTGCGAGAGGGCTCAGGCTAGGCCAAGGGACCCCACCGGTGCACGATCAGGGCCAGGGAGGGATGCAGGAAGTTGACCAGCTGGGGAGGCACCACGGGAGGGCTCCAGGGCATGTCTGGCCCATCTTGCTCAGTCCTAATCAGCTGGACCCCAGCAGCAAGCTAACCTATGGGTCAGAGTGTCTGTCCCCTGGTGGTCAGTGCACGTCACAGTGACTGGTTGACTGGTCAACTGTCTGCCCCTGGTGGTCAGTGCATATCATAGCGAGCTGTTGAGCAGCCTTAGCACAACATTAGCATATTACACTTTGATTGGTTGAATGGCTGACCAAACAATCAGACACTTAGCATAATAGGCTTTTGTTATCTACACTAATAAAAGAGAAACATGCAAATTGGTGTCACTCCGCTATGCCCACCAGCCAATCGGGATGAGTATGCAAATTAACCCAACAAAGATGGTGGTTAATTTGCATAAGCAGGCACAGAACAAAGACTGAGGATGACTGAAGACTGAAGGCGACTGGAAACTGAAGAGGCTTGGGTTCTCCACTGCAGTCAGAGCAGAGAAGCCAAACCCTGCTGTAGTTTTTTTTTCTTCTTTTTGTTGTTGTTGTTTTTTTTTCTTGTTTTGCTGTAGTTTTTATAATAAATAAATATACATTTATATTAATAAATGAATTCGTTATTTATTAATGTACCAGCTTATATTCAATTGGTCATTTTGAGAATATTACAGAATATGTTGCCTCAATATAACCAATGTTTTATAGCAGATTTTAAATTATTTGCTAGTTTCAATTAAAAAATAGTATCTGTAGAGAGCAGACTGACAGCTGTCAGAGGGGAGAGGGGTCAGGGAGCTGAAGGGATTAAGCAGTACAAATTGGTAGATGCAGAATAGCCACAGAGACACAGATTGCAGTATGGAGAATACAGGCAATAATGTTGAGATAATGGGGTAAGGGACAGGTGGTACTTGGGGCAGTGGGGGGATTAGAATGCATAGTTTTCTGGCCACTTTGCTATACATCTGAAACTGATGCCAAACGGTATTGAATGTAAACTTTCGTTAAAAAATAAAATAAGTAAAAATAAATAGTATCTGGTTCTAGCATAATCTTTAATAATAAAGGCATAATATGCTAATTAGATTGGATATCCTTCCAGACAGCCTTCCAGACAAAGCCAGGCTGCAAGGAAAGCCAGAGTCTCAGGTGTCTGCTGGTGGCCAGAGGGAAGCCTGGGTCCCAGGTACCAGAGGAAAGCCAGTGCCTGCAGCTAGGGGAAGGAAGGCCTACTCTTGCATGAATTTCGTGCATCAGGCCTCTAGTGTAGGATATAAAATTGCTAATCTTCACAAAGCCCTATGAGGCAGGTATACCAATTACTGATAGAAACTAAGGAGTAAAACATAAGCTAAATTTATAAAAATATAATTTTGTAAAACAGATAAGAATGAGATGTTTTTCTCAAACAGTCATATATTTCAAAATAAAGAGCTTATATCTTTAAAAGAAATTGAACCAACTCATCCTGATCACACATTTAATAAGTGTTATTCCAAAAATAGAGCCCAGATTTATTAGACGCCAAAGTCCAGACAATTTCTCTACATTATACCCAGACAAAAATATTTTTCTGCTACTTCCACTGTGCCCTATGGTTTATTTTATATAGGACCCTGTCAAATCAGTTTGTCTTGGAACTGGACAAATAGGTCAGGCAAAAGAACAATGGGATATAAATATTTTTCGACATGTAAAGAACTTGTTTAATGTTGAGAATAACAGTCTTTACCCAGTATGAGATAGTTTTGCTTTGTTTCATTTTGTTTTTTAAAGTTTCAATGGAAAGAAAATTTGAAAAATCTAATATACACTGACTAAATATTTTTAATACTGAAAAATTGTTGGGAGCTTCTCTTTATTCTTCCTCCACCCCTAAAAAATATCCAACTGAAATTTCACATTGGATTTCTATTAAGACTTTTATTTCTTTGTTCTATATACATTT
>PVJC01055773.1:0-10089 GCA_004026665.1 Murina feae
CCTTGAGTTCATTGATTTGCAAATATACTCCCTGGCCCCAAGGCCCTGAAGGGACCCTTCCCCCAGGTGTTCTTAGGTTTCAGGCTCAAACAAAGCCCCCTGCCCTACTGCAGGACAGGGCTTTGTTTGGTTTTATGGCCTAACATTCCTTGCAAAACAAGTTTCCTCCTCAAAACCTGTAGAAAATTTTGTGAGTTTATTTGAGTCAAACTGTCGACATATGCCGGGAAGCAGAACCTCAATGAATTGAGATAATGCTCCGGAGAATGGGGAGTTCATACCTTGTTTTTATAAATTTACCATCAAAAGGAAATACATAAGTGGGTTACATGAAATTCATTGGTGATAGATTAAGGAAAGTGGGGGTGGGGGGGGAGAATCTCTGGGATTGGGTAAAAGGCGAAATGATAGACATATGCTTCTTTTACATAGATGCATAAAGGATTGTTTAACATAATTAATAGTTGACATTAACTTGATAACAATAACAATGAGGGAATGTCCTGGTGCCATTTTTTTGTGCCCTGAGGGGTCTGGAAAGAAAGGGAAGTTACAAGTTACCCACACATTTCACAAATACATTATCTTAGAGGCAAAAAGACAAATGTGCTCAGTAAAGATCAAAGGTGATCTTTGTGAAGAAAAATATTGGCCTAGAATGTGACTACCCACTATAACCTGTTTGTAGTTAAATATTTAATTTTCAGACCATCCTTTGTGGTTACTTTAGGTCTCTGAGTTTGCAGGACCGCCATGCAGGCCTCCCCTGAGCTTTTCAGGCTAGCATGCGGCTCCTTTTGTTCCCAGAAGGTAGACTGTTAGACATTATTGAGGGTTTGGAGGCCTTTCCTGCTTTTTTTTTTCCAGATATTTTTCTAAAGTACAAAAATAAACAAGAGAATATAATCAGAAAATTCATATCCAGGGGAAGAACTGTAACAGGGAAATAGGTCTTTAGGTAAGGACCATGTGTGTGCTAATGGCACATGTTACACACACACACACACACACACACAATGCATCTACTGAAGTTGTAGAAAGCATAAAATATGTATGGGAGGTCTTGTGAGATAGGAACTGGCTAGGGATAGGGCACAGAGTGGAGGAAATAGAAATTGCTAGGATCAATGGCTCCAAAAGCAAGTGTGTAAGCAAACACAGCTTGCTCTGCCTCCAACAGCCACTAGAATTTCAGCACTTCCACTGCCTTAATCCAAGTATGGGTTTACCGTGGGTAAATGTTCCCGGTTTCTGCATCCCTTTCCAAGGTAGTCTAAAAAGCACAAAATAATTTTTCTACTTGGCGACTCCTACAATTCCCTGAACAAGGCAATAAAGTGAGAGATTAGACACCGTTCACACTAGGATGAAAGGAAACGCAAAACTGCATTAACACTTAATGTGAGTGATTGTAGAATTGTAGGTGGTAAACAATTGCAACCTATATTGAACCAGGTCTTTTGAAAAGGGGGAAATGAATTTTTATCACAATGTGTTTTGTGTCTGATGAGAGGAAGAGAGCCAGGGAGGTAGGTGTGTCACCACTGAGGGGAGGGGAGAAAGAGTCTGGAATGCCTGGCCCAATAGAACACTGTCTCCTGAGCTTTTAATTGGAAAGACACACAAGGAAGCAGCACAGAGGATCTTTATCTGGTGATGGGAGGCTCTGCTCCATTGATGTGATTTATGATGGGAGGAGTGTTTTAACGAGGCTGGTGCTGTACAAAGAGCCACCACTCTCAGGGGGTTTGTCCATTGAAGTGCCACACAGAACTGTGGGAAGATATAAGGTGTTGCCATCAAGGGCAGGAAGAAGGATGAGATGACCTCACCTCTCAGCTTTTCAGTGCCATTATTCTAAGATCTATAAAAACCAAAACCTTTGTCCTTTTGTAAGTTTTCTTTCCCAGTGGCTTGGGCTATATTTATTACGGAAGTACTGCTAAATCAGGCTTTGTCAACAATTCCTAGACTATGTTTAGAGCAGACATAAACAATCCCCTAGGAGTTATGCACAATTCAAATATTAAACATTTTTCCTTTAACATCTAGTGTGAAATTCTTGTTTAGGTTGACTGATAGAATTATTCCAAAAAGTCGTGAAAGACCATAATGATTCTGTTGTAGTACTCAACGTACATATATTTAAGTCAGGTTAACTGGACAATTACATATTAGATACCCACAATTTGTCATCATCTGAGGCAGGCACTGAAGAGACAGAACTGGGTAAGATACAGTCTGTCCTGGAGGAAAAAAGTCTGGGGAGGAGACTGCATCACAAGGCATCAGAATGCAAATGAACTAGTGACTTGAAAGCTAGTTTACAATGATCAGACTCTAAGGTAGAGACTTGAAATAGAGTATTGACTTTGAATGAAAGAATGTTTTTAATTATAAAAGTAATGTAACTATACTACATCCAGTTTGCAAAACATAAACAGGGAGACTTAGAATTCAATTACTCTAACATAATTTCTACTATTATTTTATTCCAATCTATTCTCAGATGAATAATTTTAGAGTTATAATCACAGAATATACATGGATAAAAGGGTGTCCCTTCCTCTCTTCTTTGTTCTATTTCATGTGAGCCTAATTCAATGTCACTACTACTGGTCTCCTTAACAATAACTGTAAAAAGTTGTACAAGGTCTTATATGCATGCAGACACATGGAGATGTACTCAGAGATAGACAGACAGATACAATTCATATACCATAAAGTTCACTCTACTTAAGTGTACAATTAAATGCTTTTTTAGTATATTCAGAGTTGTATCACCATCACCACAATCTAGTATCATAACATTTTCATCATCTCAAAAAGAAATCTTGTACTTTTTTCAATTCCCCTCTTTCCTCTTCCCTGGACATCACTGGACATTTCACATAAAATGAAATTGTATGTGTTCTTTTGTATCTGGCTTCTTTCACTTAGCATAATGTTTTCAAGGTTCACCCATTATAGCAAGTATCACTACTTCACTCTTTTTTATAACAAATTCATTGTATGGATGTACACATTTTGTTTATGCATTCATTAACTGATAAACGTAATAGCCTTTTCCACTTTTTTTGCTATTATGGGTAATGCTGCTATGAACATGGGTGTACAAGTTTGTGTATAGACATACGTTTTCAATTCTCTTCAGTATATACCCAGCAGTAGATATGGTGACTCAACTTTTTGAAGAACTGCCAGTTTTTTAAAGTGGTTGCATCATTGCATAATGTTTTATTGATTGACTTCACCATTGTCTAATTGTAGAACGTTTAATCTGCTCCCAGTTTTTATTTTCATTCCTATACCTTTTTGTTATTTTGACATATCATTAAAGGCAGATTTCCTTTGTGGGTCTTATTTTTACCAGCCTCTTACTTTCAACCTACCTACATCATTTTATTTGAAGTTTCTTATAAATGACACATAATTAAATATTTTTAATCCACTCTGCTAATCTCTGTATTCTAATTAGTGTATTTTGACCAATTATATTTAAGATAATTGTTGATATGGTAGCACTTGTGTGACATTTAATCATTAATCATGTTTTCAGCTTCTCACTCTTCTGTTTCCCTTTTCTAGCCTTCCTACTGGTTATGTGAACACTTTTATTATTCCATCTTGATTCATTTATAGTGGTTTGCCTGTACTTCTTTGTATATTTTTTTGCAGTAGTTGCTCTGAGCATTACAATATACATACATGATTTCTCAGTTAATTGGTCTCAGCATTTTAACACTTTGAGTGAAATAAAATCTCACTTCTATTCAGGTCCCCTTACCTTCCTCACTTTTAAATGTGATTGTATTGAGCATCAGATGCTATACTTCTTGTTTCAATCACCAAATGTGATTTATAAAATTCACGAGAAGCATAGTTTATTATATGTATCCATATTTGTGCTCTTTTCATTATTCTGCCTTCCTGATACTCCAAGATGTCTTATCTTATCATTTATTTTTTTTAAGAACTTCCATTAGCCATTCTTTGTGGATAGGATTGCTAACAACAAATGTTTTAGTTTGGGTTCATTTGAGAATATCATTATTTCCCCTTTATTCCTGAAGAATAGTTTTGACTAATACAGAATTTGCAGTTAACAGTTCTTTTCTTTACGCATTTGAAAAATTTTGTACCTGCTTCTCATGGTTTCTGATGAGAAATCTCTGTCATTCAAAGTGTATTTCCCTATAGCAATGCGTCACTTCTCTCTGCTGCTTTTGATATTTTTTTTTCTGTTTTCACGTTTAATTATATTTCTTGGCATAGATTTCTTTCTGTTTACCTTGTTTGGAGTTCACTCACCTTCTTGAACCTGCAATTATATCTTTTGCTAATTTTGAAATGTTTATCCATTATTTTTTTGCATGGTCTTCCAGCTCTTTTTTATTTTCTCCTCTACTTATGAGACTCCAAGTATATGAATATTGGCACCTACGTTATTGCCCCACACATTCCTGAGGTCTTTCTTGTCTCTCTTATTCAGATTGGATTAATTCTATTAATTTATTTTTATGTTCACTGATTCTGTCATTTCTACTCTACTATTGGATTTTGCAATGAGTTTTAAAAAGTTGGTTACTTGTTTTTCAGTTATATCCATTATTTTTTAATGGGATAAAATGTACATACCATGGTAATCTTTTTCACTTTTAAAAAAAATTTTTGTTAACTATTTCTTGCTGAGCCTTCATATTCGTGTTTGTTTCAAGAGATTTTGCAATTGCTTGTTAAAGCATTTTCATGATGGCTGCTTTTAAATCCTTGTTAGATAATTCTGACATCTGATTCATCTTTGTAGTGTTATCAGTATTTGTTAACTATTTCTGGCTGAGCCTTCCTATTTGTGTTTGGTTGTTTCAAGAGATTTTATAATTGCTTGTTGAGGCATTTTTATGATGGCTGCTTTTAAATCCTTTTCAGATAATTCTGACATCTGATTCATCTTTGTAGTGCCATCTGATTCATCTGTGTAGTGTCATCAGTAGACTGTTTTTTTCTTATTCAAGTTGTGATTTTTAAAAAATATTTTTATTAATTGCAGAGAGGAAAAGAGAGAGGGAGAGGGAGAGAGAGAGAACCATCAATGATGGGAATCAATGATCAGCCATCTCCTGCACACTCCAAACTGAAGATTAAGCCCACAACTCAGGCATGTGCCCTTAAATGGAATTGAACCTGGAACCCTTTAGTCCATAGGCCAATGCTCTATCCACTGAGACAACCCAGCTAAGGGCTCAAGTTGTGATTTTTTTGGTTCTTGGTATAACAAGTGATTTTAGAATTGTATCCTGGATATTTTTTCTATTACATTAGGAGTCTCTGCATACTATATTAATCTTTTATTTTCGCAGTGTGTTTATGTTTAGCATGCAGCTTCACGCTTACATTTTGGTGTGTGATTCCAGTAACAGTTCATTGTCAGCACCTTTGCAATGTTATTTTTGTCCGCTCAGTTTTTCTGATTCACTAGGGCTCCCAGTGGTCCTTGATGATGATGCTCTATGCCAAGTCACCTGTGCCTCTAGTTGGGGGAGGGAGCCTCCTGCTCATGGGATGAAAAGGCTTCCTGGATCAGACACTTTTGTGGTGGGATCCTCCCTGCTAGTGCCTATGGCTGCCCAAACCTCTCAGCAAGAGAGAAGTCTCAGGCCTGGCAAGGAAGTAGAATGCTTTCCTTGGATACTTGTCAGTGGGAATTCCTACATACTGCCCTTGCTGGTGGCATCACACTCACCTGGTTTTATCAGCAGGACTCCAGTTCCATCTGGGGTAGAAATGAGCCATTCTGGGCTCTTTTATGTTGCTAGGTTTGGGGTGGGGAACACCAAACCTGGGTTACCTTTTTTTATTGGGTGAGAGATCGTAAGATATCCATCCTGCAACCATGTTCCCCCTCCAGTCTTTGGAGTACTTAGCTAGTTTGTTTTCCTCATCCCATCTTACAGGGTTCTCTTTCTGATACCTCTTGCATTAACTTATAGTTGTACTTATCCAGAAGTGATCACTATGTTGGCAGCGAAATAGCACCAGATGTTAGAGCTCGGTTCAACAACCTTGGTACTTGAGTTCTGGCTAAGAAAGAATTTAGAGCCAAGACTCAAATTATAAGAATAATTTTATTTAGAAAGTCACAGAGGTGGAACAAAGTGAGCCATGAAGAAATTTGTTCAGGAAATTAGTTACAGAGGAGAGAGAGAGAGAGAGAGAGAGAGAGAGAGAGAGAGAGAGAGAGAGAGAGAGAAGCTTGCCTTGAGAGATGAAAGAGGGAGGAAAGGTGTGGGCATGCTCTGGAAAAAGTACATTTGCCTGGGGTCCCTGTCTTAAAGGCTTTTTATCTGGAGGTCTCAGGGAAGGATCTCACTAGAATATTCATCAGTTTTCCAGGTGAGCCCCTCAGGGTCGTGGTCTCCACTAATTGGCCAGTGCCAGGGCAGGGGTCATTAGCCATTGCAACTGTCAGCCACGGTGCTGCTCCATCTGATTTTGCTGCTTCTCTGGGTTTGGAGCTGAAACACAACTGAAGCCTAGATGTCATCTTCAGGGATTAATGCTTAAGGGAGTGGTGGTGCAGGAGCTTATAATTTTGTCCACTGCTAGGCACCAGAGCTCTCCACCCTGGTGACCCTCTGCATATGGTCCATGGTCCCTACTCTGCTCGCCTAACTACCTACTACAGTTATTCTTATCTGGGAGGAACAAGAAGAAATGAGTCTGTGCTCTTGTCCAGACAAGAAGTCAGAATACAATATTTAAAATTTTTTCTATCTGCCACAACTTTCCCTAAAGCCAAGGTGCAAGGACTATCCTAGAATTACTGTTTAAATCACATGTTTCAAACTTGAGTAAATTTGGCTCTTCCTCTGTGTGGGGACAAAGTGGCAATAACACAAATTAAATAATTTTCAGGAGAATGACTTAAAGACAGTTTAAACTTCACAGTGTGATGATTTTATGCAGCTTCTATATCAACTCATATAGTAACTATACTCACTCATTTAACAAATATTTATTGTGACTATGAGCCAGGTATTGTAATCTCTGAAAAGGCAGCACTGAAAAATAACTTAAAATCTCTGCCCTTCAGGAGGTTTACATTCTCTAAAACATGGAATATTTTTATGTAAAGCCAATTCAAATCATAGCAACTATCCAGCTTATTGCCTATTCATCACAGGATGGGCTCTCACAGTGTCCACTCAGCTTATATATACTGCACAAGAAATAGCACATTCTACTAGGTATTTTCAATCATTTGTGTGTGTATAAAAATGTAACTGTATTTGTGTAAGGAATCAGCTAAGTGAGCAAAATAACTATTTTAGTAAAAATTATATCCGTGATAGATTAAATTCAGAAGCCTGAAATCTGTTAAATGTCCACTTGCTTAGCTAAGCATACAAATCTGGTTGCAAACATGGAGGTATGTTTTCAGATTTTTTAAAAATGACTTTTGCTAAAATAAATCATGGTTCCCAAAAGGCCTTCTTGGAAAGGATACTTTATTAGCTTACAAATGGAAAGAAGTAGAGGAGAAAGAAGGTGAGGAAGACCTTGGCTGGAGGGGTTTGAACTTAGGGGACCGGAGAGAAGCAGTACCATAAAGACAAATATTAAAGTTAGTCGTGAGCGGAACTGATTCTATAATGGAGAACAATTGACCTGTTTTTAAATACACGAAATTTGATGTGACAGGAAGATATTCAAGTTAAAAGTCTTCTGGCATGAAAATTTTAGAATAGGACTTAGGAAAAATATCAGATCTGGAGTCATCTGGGTGTCCTGGCAAAATGGTAGACATTGTAGGAAAAAGTGAGATCTCTGAGAAAAATGGCTTGGACATGAAGGGTAGAATCCTGAGGACTGACTCTCTAGCAAGAGTTAAGAGTTCAGCTCCAAACCTCTGCAATCTCTCTCTGTGAGTCTTTCGACTCTTTAGATTGTGATCTCATCTGATTATAGAGCTGACCAGGCTAAATAAACATGTTCCCTATTTACAGCCTTATAATTTAAATCTTCTCTGATATGAATAGGTACAAAGATGCAAATAAAATACTGGGCAAATGCTTGAAGTAAACAATGAAACCATAATATGTTCAAGCAGAGAAATGAGGACTACCTAAGGCTATAAAGAAGAGTTCTATGGGAAAATTAACTTCCTATGTTTTAGTTTTTGTGAAAATTTCTATCTAGATTTATATATTTTGTTAAATAAGATTTTGAAAGCTTTAGGAGTCAAATATGGTGTACTTGAGGGAGAATTGTGTTGGAAATAACTGAAAATAAGACTCAGAACCTATATTTACCTACAGCAAGTATAAAATAATTTATTTGAGAATTTGGGAAGACATGCTCATATTTATTGAAAAAATAAGCTTAAAAAGGAATAATCTCACAAATCAAGACAAAAAGAGTAAGGTAGTTTTTGGGTCATGGTTTCATAAAATTTTTGAAGAGTAGAAGTATCTTAGTGCAAGATGTTCTTAGAAGTCCTAAAGAGAGAAACAGAGTGGCAAGAGAAAAAAATTTTTTAAAACCTGAAGTTCTAAAATTTTAGAAGAAAATGAAGGAATGACAGAAGAAAAAGGTGCAGATAGGTTCACTGGTATAGACTGAATTTGAAGAACGTGTTTCGAATTTTTACTGCCTTCTAATACAGTGAAATATTAAGGGCATAACTATATATCCTGATGAGTATGATGAATGAAGGAAAGAAGAGGCTAGATTGGAGGTGGATCAAAAAATGCATGTTAAGAAGTTGATCTGGTAGTTGTATGCAGCACACTTTGACATTAGAAGTTGAGAGGAAGAGAGTTCTAAGTACAGGAAGGTTCAAAGGCTATCTTGAAAAATTACATAATGAGTTCAATCACAGACTATGAAAAAATTGCTGAGACCATTTGACTCTCACTCAATTTCAAAGTCCAGAGGTATTAGTGAGTTTATAACTGAAATAGTCATAGTTCCAAGCTGAACAAATTATGAAAAGTTAACCTTTTCAATAACATAATCAACTCAGGAAAATACATTTTAATATATATGTGTGTGTGTGTGTGTGTGTGTGTGTGTATAATCTAATGAAAGAGTAATATTGAAATTGACTGTTTCTCTGGGATGCCTAAGCCACACCCACAAGCCAATCAGAGCGGCTGTATGCAAATTAACCCAGCCAAGATGGAGGCCAGCAGTCACAGAGCTAGAGTAAACAGTAGGCTTCTGTTGCACCAGGAGTAAACTGTCTGCCTAGGTCAGCTGGGCCTCTCTCTGCTAAGGGCAACATAGTTGCAATTATAGAAGCCACGGACCTGAACCAAACAGGAGGCTTCTGTTGCACCAGCGATGCAGGAAACTGCCTGCCTAGGCCAGTTGGGCCTGTCTCTGCTCACGGCAACATTCTTTCAATTATAGGAGCCACGGAGCTGAAACCAACAGGAGGCTTTGTTACGTGCCTAGGTCTTGGCTTAAAGCAACAGTTTCAATTATAGAAGATAAATAAATCCCAGAAACCTGCTTCCAGCCAGCCTTGCTGGGACGTTGGGTCAATGGGAGCTGTGGGCAGCCTGAAAGCCTGAAAACGGCCCTCAGCTCCTCACCCAGGCTGCCCAGGCACCCCAGTAGGGACCTGAACCCTGAAGGGACTGTGGGCAGTCTGAAAGCCTGAAAACAGCCCTCAGCCCGCACCTAGGCTGCCCAGGCACCCCAGGAGGAACCTGAACCCTGAAGGGACTCTGGGCAGCCTGAAAATGCCCCTCAGCTCCTCACCCAGGCTGCCCAGGCACCCCAGTAGGGACCCAAAACCTGAAGGGACTGTGGGCAGCCTGAAAACGGCCCTCAACCCCTCACCCATGCTGGCCACACCCCAGTGGGGTGAAGGTCCACACTGGGGGGCTTGGCCAGCCTGCAAACATCCATCAGCCCCTCACCCAGGCTGGCCAGGCATGCCAGCAGGTGGACATCCCCTGACGGGTCCCAGACTGCGAGAGGGCACAGGCCGGGCTGAGGGACACCCTGAGTGCACAAATTTTTGTGCAACGGGCCCCTAGTAAGTATGTATGTATGTATGTATGTATGTATGTATGTATG
>PVJC01055774.1:0-10117 GCA_004026665.1 Murina feae
GATTAGAAGCTTGGAATCCTCAGCCCCAACCCCAATCTCCAGGAAGGGGAGGGGGCCTGGAAATGGAATTTATGATGGATCATGCCTATATGTGGTGCAGCCTCCATAAAAGTCCCAAAAGTACAGGGCTTGGGGAGCGTCTGGGTGGTGAACATATGTTAGGAATGGGAGGATGTCTCACTGGGAGAGGGCATGGAAGTCCTGCACTTTCTCCCATAAACCCCATGTTTTCCATCTGGATGTTCGTCTGTATCCTCATCCTCCCCCTTTTAAATTTATTTTTTAATTTTTGTTGTTGTTGTTAATCTTCTCCTGAGGATATTTCCCCATTGATTTATAGAGAGAGTGGAAGAGAGAGGGAAAGAGAGAAACATTGATGTGAGAGAAACACATCAATTGGTCGCCTCCTGAAGGAGTCCTGTTAGGGCTCAGGCCAGCGAGGAGCCTGCAACCAAGGTTCTTGCTCTTGACCAGAATCAAACCTGGGACCCTCTGGTCTGCAGGCCGATGCTCTATCCACGGAGCCAAACTGGCTAGGGCTATCAGATCCTTTTTACAATAAACTGGTAAATGTAAGTAAACGGCTTCCCCAAGTTCTTTGAGCTGCTCTAGCAAATAAATTAAACCCAACCAGGGGTCATGGGAACCTCTGATTTATAGCTATTGGCCTGAAGCACAGGTGACCACATGGGCTTGTGATTGGCATCTGAAGTCTTGAGGGACTGAGCCCTTATGCTGTGGAATCTGATACTTTGTCCAGGGAGCTGGTGTCAGACTGGAGTTAAATTGTAGGACACCCAGCCGGTGTCATAGAATTGTTTGGTATGAGGAAACCTTTACAGTTCTGGTGTCAAAGGTGCTATGAGTGGGGTAGTTGTGTGAGAGTAAGGGAGAAATACAGGAGAAACACAGTTTTTCCTACTACCCTGAGTATATATTTACAATTGGGATTTTGGGGTTATATTGTAAGGCTACATTTATCTCTTTTACTTTTTAAAAAAAGGTTTTATTGATTTCAGAGAAAGGAAGGGAGAAGGATAGTGAGAGATAGAAACATCACTCCTGAGAGAGAAACATTGATGGGCTGCCTCCTGCATCCCCTACACTGGGGATTGAACCTTCAACCTGGGCATGTGCCCTGCCCGGGAATAGAACCGTGACCTCCTGGTTCATAGGTTGATGCTCAACCAGTGAGCCACGCCAGCTGGGCTAGGTCTTCTTTAATATCTTTCTACCATGTGCTGCCGTTTGTGGAGTATATTTTTAAATTTCTTTCGCTAAATCCATTCCTAAGTATTCTATTCTTTGTTTACTATGGTAAACAAATGGCCCATGGATTCGCACCAGGGTGAGGTGGCTTTCAGAGCGCCTGCTGTCCGTAGAGTCGCCCCACCAGCTCAAAGGTCAGAACCTATAGAACTCACAGTGTCCTGAGAGAAAGGGATTGTGATGTGCATTTTTCAGGTGAGGAAACTGAAGCTCAGAGGAAGGGAAGTATTTCATAACAAGTAAATGAGGGCTCTCAGCCTTTCTGGTCTAGGATATGAGTTCCGTTTCCAGTGTCACTTGAACTTTGAGCCAGGGTAGGGAAGCCATTTGGGGAAGGTAAATATGGTCAAGTGTGAATGTGGCAAGGAAACTCCCACTCTGAAAATGTCCCTGAGGCTGGGTGGTTTTACTTATTTAGTTATTAAAAAATGTTTCTTGGTTAATCCTCACCCAAGGATATGTTCCCATTGATTTTTAGAGAGAGTGGAAGGGAGGTGGAGCAACACAGAGAGAAACATTGATGGGAGAGAGACACATTGATTGGTTATCTCCCACATGTGTCCGACCAGGGCTGGGTATCAAGCCTGCAATGGAGGTATGTGCTCTTTTCCAGATTGAACCCGAGACTCTTCAGTCCTCGGGCCCACGACTTACCCACTGAGCCAAACCAGGTAGGACAGCCAGGTGGTTTTACCTCACCCTGTACCCTTGAGGAGTTCCCTGAGCCTCAGTTTCCTCGTATGTGGAGAGTTGCATGGCTGACTTCTTATACTTCTCTGAGACTGATAGGCGAGCTGGTGGGCTCCCGATGCTGTCTACAGTCAGGAAATAAAATGGATTCTGTTTTTTTAAAGATTTATTTTATTTATTCATTTTAGTATTTTTTTAAAATACATTTTTTATTGATTTTAGAAAGGAAGAGAGGGGGGAGGGAGAGAAACATCAATGATGAGTGAGAATCACTGATTGGCTGCCTCCTGCACGCCCCCTAGAGGGGATCAAGCCTGAAACCCAGGCTTATGTCCGACTGCGATTCGAACTGTGATCTGGTTCACAGGTCAATGCGCAACCACTGAGCCATGCTGGCGGGGCAATTTTAGTATTTTTTTAATTAAAAATTTTTTTAATGTTTATTCTTCATATTATTACAGTTGTTCCTCTTTCCCTCCCCCATAGCTCCCTCCTCCCAGTTCCCACCCTACCCTCTGTCCTTACCACACTGTTCTCCTCCATAGATGTAAGATTTTTGTCCAGTCTCTTCCCGCACCCCCAACACCCCTTTTCCCCGAGAATTGTCAGTCCACTCCCTTTCTATGCCCCTCATTCTATTCTATTCACCAATTTATTCTGTTCTTCAAAATTTTTTATTCACTTCATTTTTAGCTTCACTTGTTGATTGATATGTATTTGTTGTTCATAATTTTTATCTTAAATTTTTGTTCTTCTTCCTCTTCCCAGAGGATACCTTTCAGCATTTCATATAATACTGATTGGGTGGTGATGAACTGTTTTAGCTTTTTCTTGTCTGTGAAGCTCTTTGTCTGACCTTCAATTCTGAAGGATAGCTTTGCTGGGCAAAATAATCTTGGTTGTAGGTTCTTGCTATTCATAACTTTGAATATTTCTTGCCTCTCCCTTCTGGCCTGCAAAGTTTCCGGTGAGAAATCAGCTGACAGTCATATGGGTGCCCCTTGAAGGTAACTCACTACTTTTCTCTTGCTGCTTTTAAGATTCTCTGTCTTTTGCCCTTGGCATTTTAATTATGATGTGTCTTGGTGTGGTCCTCCGTGGATTCTTTTTGTTTCAGATCCTCTGTGCTTCTTGGACTTGTAAGTCCATTTCTTTCACCAGGTGGGGGAAGTTTTCTGTCATTATTTCTTCAAATAGGTTTTCAATATCTTGCTCTCTCTCTTCTTCTGGCACCCCTATAATTCTGATGTTGGTACGCTTGAAGTTGTCCCAGAGGCTCCTTACACTATCTTCATATTTTCGGATTCATTTTTCTTTCTTCTTTTCCAGTTGAGTGTTTTTTGCTTCCTTGTATTTCATAACTTTGACTTGATTCTTGTGATCCTCTAGTCTGCTGTTGGATCTCTGTATATCATTCTTTATTTCAGTCAGTGTATGCTTAATTTCTAGCTGGTCCTTTTTCATATCCTTAAGAGTCTAATTAAATTTATCGACGGTCTCTAGAAAATTCTTGAAAAACCTTGTAACCGTGGTTTTGAACTCTCTATCCAGTCATTTAGTTTTCTCAATTTCTGTCATTTGTGACCTGTTTCTTTGACTCTGCATTTTGGCTGCTTCCCTGAATTGATAGAGTGGCTTTGGGCCACTCTATAGGGCCCAGTGGCTCAGCCTCCCCAATTACCTGAGGTGGACACTCTTGGTGCACTGCTTTTTGGCTTTGTGCACAGTCTTGTTGCAGCTAAGCCTTGATTGTTGTTGGTATCACTGAGAGGAATTGAACTGCAGGCCACTTGGCTGTGAGAATCAGCTGTGTCTACGGTGAGAGAACTTCTGTGCTGGAGACAACCTTATGGGGCAAGACTTGCTTCAGTGGGGCTTTGGTGCTCACTGAGTCTGCCCCCTGAGTGTGTCTCTTTTGGATCTGAGGAGTTGTATTCTGGGTGGTCCCGCTCTGACCACTGGGTACACTGGCTCTTGACTCTCTAAGGAGGTGCTATTTTAGCTTCTGCCTGAGGCTACCCCTCCTATTATATGCAAAAACCACTGCGTGCACCTTAGGTGGGGCGGGGTCTCAGGAAATCAACAGAGCAGAGCAAACAGTTATGGCTGATTCTCAGCTCTGCCCTAAGAGGCATTGGGTCTCAGTGTTGCACAGCATTGCTGAAAGAAAGTCTCTCTGGACTTCCTCCTGGTGCCAGAGGGTGCCAGACAGTCCAGCTTCTCCCCATATGAGTCTGGGTCCTCAGAAATTCGCCTGGAACTGGAAATCAGAGCCGTTGGGAGATTGTGACTCCCTCCGATACAAAAAAGACAACCGCATCCTCAGCTACTAGCTCTTTCCACAAGGCCCCTTCACGTGTGCCTGTGTACCTCTGCACTTTACTCCTGCACCTCCTCTGAGTCTTAACCTCTTTCTAGTTGTAGAATTTCCACACAGCCAGCCTTCCTGTGGGTCTGGGTGATGTCTGTTTTTTTTTCTCATTGTGGTTTTTAAATGGTTGTGCGAGGCAGCAATTTCAGGTGTTTACCCATGCCGCCCTCTTGGTTTCTCCAAAAAAAATTTTAATATTGACATTATTGCAGAAGTCTCTCTTCCCTCTTTGCCCATCTCCACCCTCCCACTTCCTTGGCCATTACGAAGTTATTGTCCATATCCATGGGATTGAACACCCTGTGAGAGCAGATGGTCCTTTTCATCTTTCCCTTCTCCTTTTGCCTGGTCATGAAACACTGAAACAAAGGGATTTTACAAACATCTTTGCCTCGTTTTAGATGCACTTTAAGCTATTGAGAGTCAGGGACATTAAGCCATGAGCCAATGTCCTGTGGTTTCAGCTGAGAGATAATCTTGAACTTTATGCTCTCATGCTTAGGAACACACATGCATGGCCCTGGGGAGGTTGATTCATATCTGGTTGCAGGGGGTGGTGTGAGGGAAGCATGTTATATAAGATGGCGACAGAGACTGACGTTTATCAGTCACGGGAAGGCCAGCAGCCATGGTATCGAATGTAGGAATCTTTCTCATCTGCACTGGTGCCTATGTATTTCTACAAGTGGGCCATGTGAATGCAGGTAAGGGAGCGGGGAAGGGCTGGGACTGGGGTGGAAGAAAGTGCACCAGAAATGGGTTTAATGGTAAAATTAACAATAATCTGTACTGATAAAAGAGTAATATGCTAATTGGATTGGGATACCTTCCTAGAAACCTTCCAGACATCCTTCCCGACAAAACCATGGTGGCGGAGCGGAGGCAGAGGCAGTTAGGGGCTAGCAGGCTGGCAGGGGGTGCAGTTGGGGGAGATTAGGTTGGCAGTTGGGGGCAATCAGGGTGGCAGTGGAGAGCAGTTAGCGGTGATCAGACCAGCATGCAGAGTGCTTAGGGGCAATTAGGCAGGTAGACAGGTGAGCACTTAGGAGCCAGTGGTTCTGGAGTGGGAGAGGGATGTCTTACTGCCCTATAGGTTCCAGCCTAAACTAGCTGTTGGACATCCCCCAAGGATGTCCTCATATTGGAGAGGGTGCAGGCCAGGTTGAACGACACTCCCCCACCCCGTGCATGAATTTTGTGAACCAGGCCACTAGTATTAATAATAATCTTATATAATAAAAGCCCAGTGACCATAATGGCAGAATGACCAGAATGACTGCTCAGCCAGTCATTATGAGGTGCATTGACCACCTCTCAGTCCCTTTCTCCGGTCAGCAGACTCTGATCACTGATGGCAAACAGGGCCCACAGTGGGTGGCAAAGGATATGGCTGGTGCCAGGCCAAGGCCCCGCCCCGCCAGTCGCCCCACACACAGAAGGTGACTGGCTGTGGGGGTGGAGCAAACCTCTCAGTCCCTCCCCTGGCCATCAGGCTCCCATTGCTGGATGGTCAACAGGGAACCGGGGTGGGTGGTGACAGCCGGGGAAGATGGCCCTGATTGCAGGCTAAGCCTCGGGACTGGACCCATGCATAATTTTGTGCACTGGGTCTGTAGTAAGTAATAATAATGTTCTTGAGTGTGACTCAAGGGCCAAACACTGGTTTTTTAATCCTCACCCAAGGATATATTTTTATTGATGGGGGGGGGAGAGAGAGAGAGAGAGAGAGAGAGAGAGAGAGAGAGAGAGAGAGAGGGAGAGAATGAGTATGATGCGAGAGAGAAATATTGATTGGTTTGCCTTCTGTATGGGCCCCAACTGGGGACTGTACCCACTACATACATATGTGCCCTGACTGGGAATCAAACCTTTGACCCTTTGGTGCATAGGACAATGCTCCAAATACCTGAGTCACATTGCCCAAGGTGGCCAAACTCTATTAAGAAATTTTTTTTTTAAAGCAAGTCTCTGAAGTGTAAGCCTAGTCAGTCTGACTCAAAAGCTCATAGTGTCATTAACTATTGATCCCTAAAACAGCTACCTCATTCCTAAATTTGCTTTCCAGTATTCCAGATATGGGCCCCTACACACAAGGTTTCATATATTGTTCACAGTGATTTTTTGATGTAAAAATGGGTACATGTTCGGGATAACAGGGTAGCCGTATTGTCAGGGCACATGCACAATTAATGTGGTACAGGTTGAGTCCCATTTGGCCATTTAACCCTTAGCTGTGAGTATGATTGCAATGAGAAAGTGTAAGATTCTTACTCACCTGGTATGTCTTGTAGCTTTCTCATGTACCGGTTTCTATTAAAATGGCCTTCAACATGTGAAGAAAATACAGTGTTGCTAACTATAGTCATATGTTGCAGAGCAGATTCACAGAGCTTACACTTGGTGTTCTTACCACAGTACAAAATTATAATGTTTTAATGTGAATAAAGTTAGAGCTGCAGAGGATTTCTGTCATCAAATGGACTCAGACCATCCCCATCCATCTTTCTTCTCCACCCATCTCCTCTACCCCTGTATTTTTTCCAGCTCAGTTGCAGCCTGTTCTTCTCCAGTTATCTCAGACTAGTGGCCTGGTGCACCAATTCATGCATGTTGAAAGAGAATTAATTGGAAGAAACATTTTAATATTGCTACTTGCCCTTTGTCTATAATAGAAGTGCCAACCAAATTCACTATCGACAATGACAGATGGAAACACGTGTGTTTGAGTGTTGCCTGCAAGAGCTTTATATGTATAGCACATGTGTGAGTCAACTTAGCCTTTTATATATAGAATAAACTTGGTTAATTAGACCTGCTTTCTGATTTAGCTACACTTTTTATCCAGCCCAGTGAAGCACCCCAACTTCTCTTTCAGGTAATTGTCGGCAACACAGGAGTAAATATCAACACAAAACAGATTATTATTGTAGATCACACAGGGAGAACAAAGGGTGAAATATTTAACTGCAGCAGTGTTTGACTATATTCTGCGCAGTGAGAAAACCTGAAGTCATTTTCAAGGTCCACCATTTCCTACTTCTTTGCAGTTGGGTCAAGTTTCTAAGCTTTCTAAATCTCTGTTTTCTGGCTAATGAAAAGAAAATAGGATTACACTGAATCTCCTATCTACCTACTCCCAGACCTATGTGAGGATCAAATGAGATGAGGCACAGGAAAATGCTTCACAGACATTTGATTACAGTGTAAAGTATTTCCACCTCACTATAAAGCAAGTCGTGTTCCTGGGCTGAAGAAACTGCAAGGGGGTTAGTCATTGCTAGGGTGAGAAAGCTGGGCCTTTCTATGTGATGTCATTCCCTGGTGCCCACAGCGACCGTTTCTGGGCTGATCTGCGCTGTGGGCTGCATTTTGTGCCATGGGGTCTTGGCAGCATCAGCTGCAGTTTGGTCGGCTGTCCCTCCAGGGTGGTGGTGGGGCCTGTATTCCATTTGGGGGAATCCGAGTTGTTGCTTTGTGGGCGCCAGGCCCATGGTGTCTTTCCTCTTTGCAGTCACAGCAACTCCTGCATTGAGCGTCTGCCCCCTGGTGGTTGGTGACTGTCATAGCATCCCATAACATGGAGGGAAGGACACTTAGTATATTAGCCCTATCTCTCTCTCTCTCTCTCTCTCTCTCTCTCTCTCTACCTCTACCTCTACCTCTACCTCTACCTCTACCTCTATCTCTATCTCTATCTCTATCTCTATCTCTATCTCTATCTCTATCTCTATCTCTATCTATCTCTATTTCCATCTCTTTATGTATCATCTATATCTATATCTACTAGAGGCTCAGTGCATGACATTCATGCATGGGGATTGGAGGTCCTTCAGCCCAGCCTGCACCCTCTCACAATCTGGGGACCCCTTGGGGGATGTTCTGCTGGCTTAGGCCCTATCTGCAGCTGATCGGGCTTAAACAGGCTGTCGGACATCCCTCTCACAATCTGGGACCATTGGCTCCTAACCACTCACCTCTCTGCCTGCCTGATCAGTCCTAAACACTTGCCAGCTGATTGCCCCTAACTGCTCGCCATCACCCCAACTGCCTCTGCTTGCCTGCTTGATTGCCTCTAACCACTCTGCATACCTGCCTGATGCCCCTAACTGTTTGCTTGCCTGCCTGATCACCCCTAACCACTCACCTGCCTGCCTGATTACCCCTAACCACTCTGCTTGCCTGCCTGATCACTTCTAACCACATGCCTGCATGCCTGATCGCCCCTACCCTTCTGCCTGCCTGCTTGATTGCCCTTATCTGCTCATCAGCCTGCCCGATCACTCCTAACTGCCTTTTCCTCGGCCTCTGCCATGGCGATTTCATCCGGATGGACGTCCAGAATGACATCTGAAAGGTCGTTCAGCTGTCCAGTCTAATTAGCATATTACACTTTTATTATTATAGATAAACAGTGTTGGAAAATAATGAAAACAAAAAGAACAATCAAATCAAACAAACTAATGTTAGGTGGCAACCGAGATCAGCATTGTTCAAAGGTATTTTACATACATGGGCTAAGTGTCTGTCCTCTCAGTAATGGGAGGAGCAGGTGCACCCTTTGCCTCTCCCTCCCCCCAGGTGTTTAGTTATTAAGGTCAAGCCACTGGTAGATAGTGGGGCTGGAGTCTCAGGATCAGGCCTCATTCCAAGGGATGGTGTTCTACTCAGGGAGCCTGTCCAAGAAGCACAGGCAGGACTGGGTGGGAGCAGAGGTTATTCAAACAGAAATAGGCACATGAGTTGCAGAGGGTGAGCTTTGCCACCAATAAATTCAGTGATGCTGCTGAGAGATTCATTGGAGCCAAAGATGCCTTGGCCACGAAGTCCTCTCTGGTTTTCATCATTTCCTTTTCAATCTATTCAAGGGGCAAAGTCAGTGCACGATGAAACTCATTTTGTTCCCCCGTGAATGTGGCTTCTTCTTGGGCTTCTGAATGATGTGAGGCAGCTTATCTAAACTAATAAAAGAGAAATATTAAAATTAACCGTTTCTTCGGGATGGCCTAAGCCACGCCCACCAGCCAATCAGAGTGACTGTATGCAAATTAGCCCAGCCAACATGGTGGAGGCCGCAGCCCTGGGCTCCGCCATCTTGGGAGACTGGGTCCTGGGAAGGTATCTGGGGCCCTGGGCCGCCAGATGCCTTCCCCCGTGGAGAAGCTATGGGGGAAGCGGGGACCAGCCGGGCGGGACCCGCAAGCCCCCTGCCAGGAGGACAATTGGGACCCCAACGGCCTCCCGGGCAAGCGGGACCCCGCAAGCCCCCTGCCGGGAGGCCGATCGCAGCCCGAACGGCCTCCCGGGGCAAGCGGGACCCCGCAAGGCCCTTGGCGGGAGGACGATCGGGACCCGAACGGCCTCCCGGGGCAAGCGGGACCCCGCAAGCCCCCTGGCGGGAGGACGATCCGGACCCTAACAGCTTCCCGGGGCAAGCGGGACCCCGCAAGCCCCCTGCCGGGAGGCCAATTGGGACCCGAACGGCCTCCCGGGGCAAGCGGGACTCGCAAGCCCCCTGGCGGGAGGAAGATCGGGACCCGAACAGCCTCCCGGGGCAAGCGGGACCCCGCAAGCCCCCTGCCAGGAGGCCGATCGCAGCCCGAACGGCCTCCCGGGGCAAGCGGGACCCGCAAGCCCCCTGTCGGGAGGCCAATTGGGACCCGAACGGCCTCCCGGGGCAAGCGGGATCGCAAGCCCCCTGCCGGGAGGCCAATTGGGACCCCAACGGCCTCCGGGGCAAGCGGGACCCGCAAGCCCCCTGCCAGGAGGCCGATCGCAGCCCGAACGGCC
>PVJC01055775.1:0-10088 GCA_004026665.1 Murina feae
CCATGTAGGCCTGGGCCCCACCCAACTGTCCTCCTCTGCAGGCCTGGGTCCCCCCCAACTGTCCTCACCTGGAGGCCTCGGTACCCCCCAACTGTCCTCTCCTGCAGGCCTGGGTCCCCCTCAACTGCCCTCCTCTGCCAGCCTGGTCCCCCTCAACTGTCCTCCCCTGCAGGCCTGGGTTCCCTCAAACTGTCCTGCCCTGCAGGCCTGGGTTCCTCCCAACTGCCCTCCCCTGCAGGTCGAGGCCCCCCCAACTGCCCTCCCCTGCAAGCCTGGGTTCCCCCAACTGCCCTCCCTTGCTGGCCATCTTGTGGCAGCCATCTTTGACCACATGGGGGAAGCCATCTTGTGATGGTCAATTTGCATATTACTCTTTTATTAGATAGGATGGCACTTACATCCTTTAATATACTTTGGAATGTGTTATGTATACTGTCTGTTATCTGTCTCCTCCCAAGTGAAATGTAAACGTCATAAGGTAAGGACTGGAGTTGTTGGGGGGGTGTTCACAGAGCCTAGAACTGTACCTGGCATATTGTAGGTGCTCAATAAACATTTGTTGTTGAACTAAATACTGTCTCCATGTCATTCACTACCACATCAGTAGTTATTTATTGGACTTTTAAAATATCTTTGGGTCATATTATAGCTCACTGAGAATCTGAAAAAAGCTATGAACTCTCCACAGAAATATATGTATGTTTGCACATTCAAACAAAACTCTTCTGTATAATTTCAGTGAGTCTCTGGACTTGCAGAAGATGGCCCATGAAGACCTAAACCCACAAGGAAACATAGACTGCTTAGGTGTCATTGATAGGCCATTTGAGACAACACAAAGGGGGTGAGAGTTTCTGCTGCAGAGTGAGTCCACAAAGCATCAGATGTCCCTTGTTATGGCAAGCACAGGAGTAGAGCTTCCAGGAAGGGAGCTGTGTGGAAGGCGAGAACCAGAGTAAGACTATGCTAGAACCAGAGCAGCATGTACACAGGAACAGCAGCTCACATTCTTATTCTTCCCCTCATCCCTGCTATTGTCAGGCTGACCAGGCCTCCACCCCCGCCAACCCTGCCCTAGATTACATTAATGTTAGACCAGGAAGCAGGGGCTGGCCTCCCACAGAATAGGGAAGGCTCACAAGTAGCTTTAGGGTCAACAGTGGAGGACAGGAAGAACACTCCCAAGTAGAGATAACTGGAAGAGCAAGAAAATTCCAGTGGACTCCCACCTGGGGCAAGCAATGTCAGTATTCACTCATTTATGTGCAAGTGTGACTACTTAAGAGACTCCCTGAACAAAGAGACAAAATAAAAATGTTTAAGGGCTTTTTATTTCTCTTCAGGGGAAAAATGAACCTTCTACAAATATATAATCAAAATCAATCAGAAGTATAAAGTACTAAGAAATGGGACATTTGTTAGAACACAAAAGATGTTTTAGAGAAAATGAATGGTCTCAATTTTTTTTGCAATGATATTTATAAATAGTATGTCATTAATTGAAAATTTATTGTACTGACAGAATGACTCCACCTGGAATACCTGGCCTTTGGTGTTCTATTTCCTTTCCCGCCACAGGAAGAGAGGTCAGGTAAATGTTATCGGAATTCCTCATGCCATCCCTAGCAGGACATGAGAACAGAGAGGAGAGGGAGTGAAGGTATCAATCCAGGAACCAGAAAACAGACACAAAACTCAACATAACCAGTCTCTCCTTCAAGATAGCTATTCCTATAGAGAGCAGAGCAATGAAACTGAATAGAATAATTGCTGTAAATGTCTGCTTAAAGGGACTGCATAGAGAAGAGGCCTGGGAAGTCCCCTCATGTGGTGAAAGCAGTGGCATGGTGTCCAGTGAGAAGGGGGTGCGGCCAGAGCAAACACACAATGCAGGGAGAAACAGCCACTGAGGAAAGTTGACTTCATTTGTTAGAATTTCAAAAGCAATGCAAATGCTGCAGTCAGGGCTGCTGGGTGAATGGCGACAGTGTGGATTCTTTTCAAGATTAGATATGCAAAACATCCCCACAGATTGAGGGGAAATATCGAAGAGAAGTATTGTTGCACTGATTCTATAAGGAAGTGACAGACACAGAGCCAGCCTGCTGTCCGCTGCTGAATGGCCGTGAACGCTGCCTACCCCTAAATGCAGCCCTGGAATAGCATTTGTTAGGAATAAGAACACCCATCCTTGAAGAGCACCCCACGTTTACAGGGACCCACCCCATCCACAGTCTCACTGGACCTCAAACAGCCTGTGACTTGGTGGCACAGTTCCAAGACAAGGTCACTGAGCCCACAATGTGACTTCTCAAACCACACAACTTGAACGACCTTATTGTGGCCTACAAAAAATAAATAAGTCAGAGAACCTCATTAATGCCACATCTACAACATTTGCTTTAGAACTCCACACTTAGAGCCCTACTGAAATTTAGGTGCACAAAGAACTCCACGTTGGTTCCATGATGCTGTCCTGAGGAGCTTTGACTTGTCCCAAGACCCTCTGAAAATGCTCTGGGTCTCCAAAGCTAAGGTAGCAGCTAGAAGTTCAAAGTGTTTGTAAGAGCAAGTTTCCAATGTCCTGAAATTTCAGGAGAATTCATTCAGAGCTATCCTGACCCCCATCCCCAATGTTTCCCATATTTTCATGGACCTAAAATCCCAGTCTCTAATGCAGTGATTTTCAACATTTTTCATTTCATGGCACACATAAACTAATTATTAAAATTCTGCAGCACAGCAAAATAATATATTTTTTGTCAATCTGATAAAAAAATTACATAAGATTTAAATTCGATCACATCAGATGGCCATTATTGTGTTGGCCATTGTCATTTTTTTTATTTGACAATCTAAGGGAAAATATGTCAGTGTCCCTGACTAATAGGTAGTGCATGTTTTAAAATTGTTGCAGTACATTGCTTGAAAATCGCTGCTCTAAAGGGTTAAATTTCCTGGGCTTTTATTATGTAGGATAGTTACAAACATATGAAGTGAGCACACTCTTCTGAGTTTTTTCAACTTTCCTTATGGTACTTTCTGACCATCAGTCTTAGCCTTAGATCAAGTTTACCCTGTTTTGGGCTGCATTCCCAAATATCAGCTCCCCTTGACACACCTGAGAGTTTGCATCATGTCTTACAGGGAAAGTAGTAGCTTTGGAAGAAACTTAAACATTTTGGAGTACCTGTCAAAAGGCAATATAATAAAGAGGGAATATGCTAATTGACCATCATGCCCTCATAAGATGGCAGCACCCAGTCCGCTCAGCCAGGATACTCAGGTCCTCCTGCACCCCCACTGACTGATGCTCAAGCAAGCAGGGCTGGTGGAGGCTCAGGCAAGCCTTGGATGGCAGCTGTCCAGATGCCCAGGACCAGCCTGAGGCTCAGGTAACCAGGGTTGGCCGAGGCTTGCACTGCCAGCAGTGGCAGCAGCAGAAGTGTGATGGGGGTGTCACCTTCCCCTGATTGCTGGGTCACCTCCTGCTCCTGAGGGCTCCAGGATTGTGAGAGGGGGCAGGCTGGGCTTAGGGACTGCCCTTCCCTCCTCCCCCAGTGCATGATTTTTTATGCACCAGGCCTCCAGTTTTAGATCAAAACCTATAAAACATGGTAAATTTGCCACCAAAATATTGTTAAAAAGTGGTCAGCATGTGCCTAAGAAAACACTAAAGGACAACAAGTAGAACAAATATTACTAACTTACAAATAAACTGATGGCAAACACTGAGGCTAATCTTCCTGAAAATGTCTTACTGTCCCATTGCTGGGCACAAGCATTTACAAAGCTACTACAAAAACCTTGTGCTCCCCAGAAATCCAATGAAGTAATGGCGGCAACAACATTTGCACCTCACTGTGCTGGTTGTGAGGCATGCCCACATTTCATGCTTAGTATTACCCACTATCTGGCAGGGAAAATATCAGCCTTGTTTATACATAAAAATATTGGGTCCTACAAAACTTTTTAAAAGCTAAATGAATTGACAAGATTACCGAGCTAACAAAGGGGGGAGCCAGGATGAGAACCCATGCTTCAGATTCCAAAGCCTTCTCTATCCTGTACTGTACTGTGACCTACTCCAGGGCCCTGTGCTGAGAGGGTGCATGGGGCAGTTCTGGGTGAACAAACATGGCTCCTCCACATTAAAATCCTGAAAAGCAGCACAAGTTGGGGCAGGAAGGTGAGGGGGATAGCGTGGAGGGGGTGATGGCAGTGCAGGAAGAATTATTATAGCCAACTTTTATAAACTTCATCCTGATATGATTAGATTTTGAACATTCTCAATTGTACCCACAATTGCACTGTGTCACAGGTAACATAAATGTCATTCATATTTAAGGTTATTGCCTATTCTTAGTTATAGTTTTACCTTTTAGTTTTATTCCTGGAGTCTATATTAGACTTAATCTCTATTTAAGAAATGTAAGCAAGTCTGTGAGAGAAGAGAACATCTTAAAAGCCTACTTAGGGACTCAGAGAGTCCAACCTCGGATTCAATATTTGCCTTGGATAATCCTTAAGTAGATAAGAAAATATTAAGAACATATATCCCAGAAATCCTTAATACTTCCATGAAATCTTCTAGTAATAATTTATTTCCCAAGGTTCCTATGCAGAAAACAAGTCAGCACAGGATGCATGACACCATGAATATATTATTATGCAGGAAATGGATAAAAATCTGTACTTGCATTTACTTGTGTATGCATAGACTTTGGAAGGGAGTATAAGGCGCTAATAGTCCTCGTTTCCTGACTGGAGCTGGGAGAGGGGACTGAACAAATGAAACCCAGGATACAGGGAGACATCATGACAAAAGTTTTTATATATTTTGATTTTGAAACGTATGTACATATTCAAATAGATTTTTAAAAATCAATTGAGTTATTTTAAAAATTGTATATATGCATCCTAACTGGTTTGGCACCATGGATAGAGCATTGGCCTTTGGACTCAAGGGTCCCAAGTTCGATTCTGGTGAAGGGCATGTACCTTGGTTGTGGGCACATACCCAGTATGGAGTGTGCAGGACGCAGCTGATTGATATTTTTCTCTCATCGATGTTTCTAACCCTCTATCCCTCTCCCTATCTCTCTGTAAAAAAAAAATCAGTAAAATATATATATTTTTAAAAATTGTATATATAATACCTTAAAACTTTGAGCTACATTAAATTCCATATGAACTCAGGAATTACAGATTTTATTAGGTTAACTATAAGAAACATCTAAATTAGTTATGTCCTCATTAAGAAATCAGAAAACAAATGTGAATTTTATACATCTCTTTTGATAAATCCTTTTGATAAATCCTTATCAAATCATGTTTTATACTTCCAGCCAGACTAAATTTCCTTAAATCCTTAAACTTTCCTCACTATTTATGATGATAGATCTTGAATTTCATAGGAAGAATAATTTCAATTTCTTATCATTATAATGAAAAATATTTGCTTAAAACAATAATGACATACTTTAGCAATACTTTTTATTAAAATGTATACAAAAACAGGAAAAATTTGGTTCTAAAGTAGCAGTCATTTTGGTTCCTTTTACCAGACTTTTAAATCATTTCAAATGATCTCTCGATCAGCTCTAATTCCTCCATTTAAAATGTAGAAACATAAGTTAGTATCCTATTCTCACAAATCAAACTCCATTTCAAACTTATTGGTTCTATGCTTGGTAAAGGAGGATGTTCAGCCTTAGGCACCATAGTAGCGCATAAATTGAAAAGGTGAACACAGACCAGGCATTCCATGACAGGAATTAAAGTTAAATATTTCCATTGACATGAAGTCATTGCATTTTAAGTAGTTAAGTAAAATGACCAGTTATATATTTAGAAAGATCGCTTGGGTTGCAAAGTGGATAATGGAATGGGGATGGGCAATCCTGGTAATCTTAACTAATAAAAGCGTAATATTAAAATTAACCGTTTCTTCGGGACAGCCTTAGCCACGCCCACCAGCCAATCAGAGTGACTGTATGCAAATTAGCCTAGCTAAGATGGCAGAGGCCAGTGTGCGGCTTCTCTGGAGCTGCTGCCTCTGCCATCTTGGGAGCCTCCATCCTGGGAAGGCATCTGGCGCCCTGGGCCGGCCCAGGCCTTCCCAGGCAGAGAAGCCTCCGGGGAGCGGGGACCAGCCGGCAGGACCCCGCGGCCCCCTCCTGGGAGGCCGATGGGGTGGTTAGCGCCACCCGATGGGCCTCCCAGGCGGAGAAGCCTTCCGGGGGGTGGGGGGACGGGACCAGCCGGGGGACCCCAAGGCCCCCTCCTGGGAAGCCTATGGGGTGGCCAGCGCCACCCCATCGCTTCCCAGGCAGATGGCCCGGAGGGTCAGTGGGAGTTGTGGCCAGCCTGAAAACTGCCCTTAGCCCCTCACCCAGGCTTGCCACACTCCCTGGGGTGAGGATCTCCACTGGGGTGCTTGACCAGCCTGCAAACAGACATTGGCCCCTCACCCAGGCTGGCCAGGCACACCAGCAGCTGGACAACCCCAGAGGGGTCCCAAACTGTGAGAGGGCACAGGCCGGGCTGAGGAAACACCACCCCCTCCCCACCGCCCCAGTGCACAAATTTTTGTGCACCGGGCCCCCAGTTATTAGATAATCCAGATGAGAACGTGAATTAAGGAAAGGCCATGGGAATGACAAGGAGGGGATCAATGTGAGAGATTATGGGGGAGGGGGTAATAGCAAGAATCAGTGGACAATTTGGACATGGAAGTACTTTGACCACCCATCTTCCGATGTGAGTAGTGAAGTGAACAATGCTAATGAGAATGAACAAAGGAGGAGGAGCAGATTTGGGGATGGAGGAGATAGAGACTTGTATGTTTGATATTGATAATGTCATCTTTAAGATTCCTGTCCTGATGTAAATGACTAGTAAGTAATAGGATAATGGTGTGCAACTAAAGAGAGAACCATGGATTGAGGATATTCACCAGGCATCAGCAAAAAGGAGATAAATGAAACTGGGTTTTCTCTGACAGGTGTGACATGGGAAGTAGTGTGACAATAACATTGCTTGCCCAGAAATTGGTTGTGTGTACATTTTGGGCTGGTAAAAATGTTGATAACACCAAACATACTTTTTCTTTTTAAATTTTTTATTAATTAAGTTATTAATTAATTATATGTGTCCTTATCCCCACATAACCTCCCATTCTCCCCACTCATGCACTCATCCTCTGTTGTCTGTGTCCATTGGTTAGGCCTATATGCTTGCATATAAGTCCTTTGGTTGATTTCTCCAAAATATATTTTGAATAATCCATTTAAGTAATACACCACTAAAGTTCTGAACAATTTAAAGAAAGAAGGATGAAAGTACGTTTATAACTGAAATACCATTTAATAAAAATTAAAAGGTCTATTATGAGCAAGAGGTTCACTAGTGCATTTTCAAAATGCAAACTGTGGAATGTTCTTTCTCTGCTGGAAACCTATATATTTATTTCAAAGATATTTTTACAGTTTAAAAAGTTATTGCATTTATGCTTACTCTAAAAAAAGTAATGTGACTGACGTGATTCTTTTCATAATCTCTCCAGGAATGAGAGGAATAGCAGACACTCCATGCAAATAACACCATCCTATTTCATCCAGGTAGGAGGATTAGACCCGAGTGCATATATTTTCTTCAACCCTGAAGGCCTGAACTTGAAATGAACTCAATTACTTAGTTTGCGCCTTTAACTTAAGATGTAAGCCAGACGTCATCTAAGCTGCCAGCACCATGCCCTTTTCTAGGGTCCCATTTGGTGGTGGCCCTCTGTATCTTATCACTCAGCCTCAGACCTCAATGAAAAAGAAAATATCTTCACCCTGTCTCTCCACCCAACCCAGAAACTGAGATTAAGGAATAGAAAAGCCATGGGACACTTTCTACCTTGGGTCTCCGCCACCCTCCTGAACCTGTTGGGCTACAATGCTCTGTAGCTGACTATTGTGTCTCCTGGAGTCTCAAGCAAGGGAGGCAGCCTGAATTCATAGATACCACCTGGGGTTTGGACTCCTTGCCTCCCTGACACAGATCACAGGTATATGCCTTCGAAAAGCAGCTATTAGTTTGCCATTAGAATCTTGTCAAAACTGAACGTCTGACCCATGAAAGTCTTGTGACTCTGGCCTGTATTCTCTTTTTGAGGTTGGGTCAACTCAGACTTAATGCCTAACATGGTGCAAGAAAAAAAACAAAAAAGTTTCACATGTAAGGTGACCAGATGTCCCTCTTTTGGCAGGACAGTCCCGATTTTTAACAATTTTCCCTGCGTCCCGCAGCATTTTAAAAAGTCCCAATTTTTGGAAAGAATGCACAACAAGCTAGGGAACGGTGGGAGAAGGGGAAGGGAAGATACAGTTTTCAGCGGCCAAGCCATCAATGGTGTCCCGCTTTACCAATGTTAAAATCTGGTCACCTTAGGAAGAACCAAGATGGCGGCATGAGGTAGATACCTAAATGTGCAGCCTCCCACAACTACATTATAAAAATACAACTATAAAGATAAACAGCCATCCTCCAGAACCAAGGGAGGGGAAGCTTTACAACTAGAAGGCAAGAGAAGGAGGGCATTGAGACTGAGTAGAAGTTCCCAGTGCCAAAACTGAGAGGTACAGACACATGCAAAACGAAGGTGGCACAGGCGAAAGGGGGCAGTGGCAGCACCTAGTTCTGCAGCATGGAAGGAGATTATAAACTCCGGGGTTGCACTGAATGCGATGCGGGCTGTTGGGCAATAGGATGCAAGATGAATGGCGTTCTAGCAGAGCTGTTTGCAGCAATCACTGACACGAAGACTCAGGGACATGGGGGCGCACAGACACCAGGGCATGGAGACGCCAAATCCAGGAGAAGCCTCGGAGTGGGCGGAGGGGCAGCCATCGCGGGTTGCTCTGCCCCAATGACTCTGAGACCCCGCCCCACCCAACTTACAGCCCCACCCAAGCTGTGCTCCTGCCTGCCTGCAGCATAACCTAAGGGACTGCAGCTGGGACAGAACTCGAAGAGTTCCAAACCCCAAACAATGAGGAGAAAGGCCTAGAGATCATTTCCTCCCAGTGATACCTCCCAGTGATAACTACAACAAGACTGTGCACCCAGCCTTCAAAGGCGTACAACAAGAGTGTCCACCCAGGTGATTGGGGAGGCTGAATCACTGGGTCCTATAGAACACCTAGCACAGAAAGCCACTCTATCAATGCAGGGAAGCAGCCAAAATGTGGAGACAAAGAAATGGGTCACAAATGACAGAAATGGAGGAAAGCAAACTACTGGATATAGAGTTCAGAACTACGGTTTCAAGGTTTTTCAAGAATTTTATAGAATCCTCCAATAACCTTACTAATATTATACAGAGATCCAACAGCAGACTAGAGGTTTGCAATAATCAAGTCAAAGATCTGAAACATGAAAAAGCAAAAAGCACCCAACTGGAAGAGAAAAAAGAAAAAAGAATCCAGAAGTGTGAAGATAGTGTAAGGAGCATCTGGGACAACTTTAAGCGTACCATCATCAGAATTATAGGGGTACAAGAAGAAGAGAGAGAGCAAGAGATTGAAAACCTATTTGAAGAAATAATGACAGAAAACTTCCCCTACCTGGTGAAAGAAATATACTTACAAGTTCAGGAAGTGGAGAGGACCCCAAACAAAAGGAATCCAAAGAGAATCACACCAAGACACATCATAATTGAAATGCCAAGGGCAAAAGACAAAGAGAGAATATTAAAAGCAGCAAGAGAAAAACAGTTAGTTACCTACAAGGGAGTACCCATACTACTGTCAGCTGATTTCTCAACAGAAACCATGCAGGCCAGAAGGGAGTGGCAAGAAATATTCAAAGTGATGAATACAAGAACCTACAACCAAGATTACTCTACCCAGCAAGGCTATCATGTAAAATTGATGGTCAGATAAAGAGCTTCACAGACAAGAAAAAGCTAAAGGAGTACATCACTACCAAACCAGGATTATTTGAAATGCTGAAGGGCATTCTTTAAGAAGAGGAAGAAGAAGAAAAAGGTAAAAATAAAAAGTATGAACAACAAAGTGACAACAAATACATATCTATCA
>PVJC01055776.1:0-10096 GCA_004026665.1 Murina feae
CAGGAACATAACTTCTTACCTCTTGGATTCCCTCTATTAAAAATGGTGTGAGCCTGGCCCATGCTGAAGATTTCTAATACCCCCTTTCTCCTCTATTTTTTCCATAGCTCAGATTGCTTGCTAGAGCTGCCAGAACAAAATATCACAAACTGAGTGGCTTAAACAACAGAACTTACTGTTGCAGAGGCTGGAATTGTTTTGGAGGCTGGAATTATTTTGGAGGCTGGAAGTCCAAGATCAACGTGTCTACAGAGCTGGTTTTTTCTAGGGAATGTGAAGGAGAATCTGCTCCATGCCTTTCTCCTAGCTTCTGGGGTTTACTGGCAATCTTAAAGTGATAAATAATAAAAAACATCCTCCTGTGCTGTTCTCCTCAAGCTTGTCTTGCTTCAGTAGTTGCATAGTATTAAGCATAAATTTGCTCATCCTTACTATAGTCTTTCCGTAAAAATGCTCTTCAGTGATATGATATGAATCAGATTAAATATATATATTTACATACATACATACACAGAATCCTGCTTTAGAGTGCCCCCACCCCAGAAACACAGGCATTCTTGCCTAATAATAAACATCTGGGTATTTTGTGCACACACATACACACACATACACAAACACACACGCACACACACTTAAAATAAGCAAAACTTTCAGTGCTCTTGTATGCAATGCATCCCTCCCCTCTGCTGGAAAATGACCAGACTGTACTGTTCTTTGGAGACAGTCTACACAGTGCTTCTTCCCTGCCACCTATGTGCTTCTTTAGTTCATTGCAACCAGGTTTCTCACATTTACTCTCTTGCAATTGTCCAAAATAAATAGGTTCTCTTCAAAGAATCGTGTCTCTTATACTCTCTCTTTCTCTGTGTCCTTCATTTCTTTCTCTTTCCCATCCATTCAATTCCTAAAGTCACTCAACCATAAATTGATGTCCCTGAACATACTTCCATCAAAGCAGCAGTAAAAAGCGAGAGCTGCCTAGGGTGTCCAATCCTAGCCTTGTGGAGCACGGTGGCTTGTGGAGCTGCAGGCTCTTCACAGCACAGTCCCCACTCTCCGTGGGCCACACAGTCCATGCGCCATCCGGTGGGGCCTGGGCTCGCC
Source organism: Murina feae (assembly GCA_004026665.1). NCBI lineage: Eukaryota > Metazoa > Chordata > Mammalia > Chiroptera > Vespertilionidae > Murina > Murina feae. The sequence goes on from PVJC01055776.1 coordinate 1,105, forward strand.
CCTCTGCTGGGACAGGCTGTTGTGTTTGTAGTGTCTCCTCCCATGGAGTTGCCAGGTCTCAGATCTAAGGCTGGTGGGATGTTTTTTAAAGATAGACATTCCAAGCCCCTTGCCTGTATGTTTTGTTTTAGGAGGTATTTTATGAGGCTCCAGACTCAGTATAATTAAAAGTTTCCCAAATCTAACATTTCACCAGCTTTGGAAACTTCTTCTTAACACCTTCATCCCTCACCATGTCAAGTTGCACACTTTTTAACAAAAGAAAAAGAAGGCTCAGCATATTTCTTGAACTTGGAGGTACATGGCTAAAGACAGAAAATACCTTCCATTTTCCTAGTAGTCTTGAACTTCGGTGACTAAAGGAAAGGTGTAATTGCCAAGTTCAGAAACACTTAGAAATAAAAGAGGTAGTTATTATAAAAATGAGCACCTGTAGGCAGTATATTTTATTGAAAAAAAATAATGGTTTAGAGGAAGAATCCAAGCTATAATAAAATTAATTACTGTTCTGCAAGCCATCTTAAAGGAAGGTTTTGCAATGAAAGAAATTCATTGTCACCACTCAGCTATGTACATGGCTGCCAGTGTGCTAACTGCTGCAGCTGATCTTTGACCTGCATCATGGGTACAAATAGGTTACCCATCAAGGAGACTGCAGAATGCTGGTCTGTGTCTTGAAAATAAGATAAACAAGCAGCTGACTACAGTTTTAAGGGAGCTGTATTGAAAAAAAAACTAAAAAAAAAAACAAAAAAACAACTCAAGGCTTGCATACAGGACATGGCTTTCTCAACCTAAAAGCAGCTACAAGATATTTTTTAGGGATGAAAACACAGAAAAAAAGTAATGTATTACCCCAAACCATGAAGATCTTAGAATTGGGCAGAGGTAGTCTAATTCTCAAAATCCCACACCATGGCATTTACTGGCTCTATTTTGACCATCAAGATGAATCTAGAAAATGAATTCTGGCTCTACTACTCATAATATGTGTAACACTAGAAAAACTACTAAGCCTTTCTGTGCCTCAGTTTCCTCTCCTTTAAATAGGAAGGATAGTAATGGTGATTATCTCATGGGTTAGTTTTGAGTTTGGATGAGTAAACACATATAAGTCTTTAACATAGTACCTGGCACTGGTACTGTGTTGTTACTGTTATATTTTTGTCAAATTTTAGGTTCTACATCAATGACAAAAAGTATTATTATGAGGCCAAACCTCTGCATCCCTAAGCAACCCTATTGTGTCTAGAAGATTTAGGTACTGAGTATCCTATTTTATGGCCAGGCTTTAACAAACTATTGTAAATTAGATCTCCAAATGGCCTCAAACTCTAGATGAAGGACCTTTGTGAAGGTTAGACTTTTATTTGATGCCTTTCACCAGAGCTCATTAACTCAAGCCACAGGAGGATGTCAATTTTAATTAGAAAAAGGATTGAATATAGAATACTCTAAATTTAATTATAGTAGAAAACTCGCTAAACCCTACATGTTACATGTTACTCAAGCAAACATGGCTTAGTTGCTGACCTCTTGAATTCACGATTTAGTGGGGGAGATGGATTTATACCAGCTTAATAAAATTACATGAGGACTATTAGTGGTTGAAAAGGAGATCAGAGGGAAAGTTATATTTGGGTGGAGCTTTGAAAGATTAATGATGAGGACTTTCCAGGCCAAAGTGAATAAATGGGTGAAGATTTTGAAAATTCATTAGACATTTGAGAGTGCTGTGGAGTCCATTATAGTAAGCACGAGCATAGCTTAAACAATTAAGACACATCCAAAAAGGAAAGTTGGATATTTACTTTCCTACTTTCTATAGAACATATGCTAGCAGCATAGGTAAGAAAAAGTTCTTAGGAATTACTTCAATGAATAGGTAACAATATATTTAATTAGCTTGATAATTTAAAAAAGATAAATAGCTAAAATATTTGAAGTTAGTAAGTTGACTTAAATATCTAAAATATGTCTCATGAATTGTCATTTATATTACTAATATGCTTAGATTCTCTATCTTAACCCAGAAATTGTGCATTACTAAGATTAACAATCAAACACTATTCCAAATTATCCTAAGGTTTTTCTCATTACATGATCAACATATAATGATCAATTTATTTTTTTCTTGATCTTATTGAAATATGAAAATTTATCATGGTATTGTCTGGAGCACCATTCTCAAGTCTGTGTTTTTTATAAAAAGTAAAATGTGCCCCTAACTGGTTTGGTTCAGTGGATAGAGCATCGGCCTGTGGACTGAAGGGTTCCAAGTTCAGTTCCAGTCAAGGGCATGTACCTTGGTTGTGGGCATGTCCCCAGTAGGAGGTGTGCAGGAGGCAGCTGATCGATGTTTCTCTCTCATCGATGTTTCTAACTCTGTCGCTCTCCCTTCCTCTCTATAAAAAATCAATAAAATATATTTTTTTAAAAAAAGTAAAATATGGTCAGCCACAATGGCATAATATTAGAAATAAACTACAACAAAAACAACCAAAAAATTCAAACACTTGGAAGCTGAATAGCAGGCTATTAAACAATGATTGGGTTACCAAAGAGATCAAAGAAGAAATTAAAAACATCCTGGAAATGAATGACAAGGAAAACACAACAATCCAAAATTTATGGGACACAGTGAAAGCAATCCTAGAGGGAAGTTCATAGCTCTGCAGGCCTACCTCAAAAAAACAAGAAAAAAATTATAATAAATCATCTAAATCTACAACTTAAAGAATTAGAAAGAGAGCAACAGGAAAAGCCAGGGTGAGCAGAAGGAAGGAGGAGATAATAAAGATCAGAGCAGAAATAAATGACATAGAGACCAAAAAAAAAAAAAAAAAAAAAAAAAAAAAAAAAAAAAAAAAAAAAAAAAAAAAAAAAACACCCAACAATATAAAAGATCAATGAAACCAAGACCTGGTTCTTTGAAAGGATGAACAAGATAGATGAACCTCTAGCCAGGCTCACCAAGATGCAAAGACAGAGGACCCAAATAAACAGAATCAGAAATGAAAGAGGCAAAATAACAACAGACCCCACAGAAATACAAAGGATTGTTTAAAAAATACAACTCTATTCCAACAAATTAGACAACCTAGGAGAAATGGACATATTCCTAGAAAAATACAAACTTCCAAAACTCAATCAAGAAGAATCTAAAAATATCAATAGGTTGATAACTATAGAAAATTGAAGCAGTCATCAAAAAGCTTCCAGCAAACAAAACCCTGGGGCCAAATAGCTTTACAGGGGAGTTTTACCAAACATTAAAAGAGCTAAAACCTATCCTCCTCAGATTATTCTAAAACATTCAAGAAGGAAGGAACACTTTCAAGCTCATTCTATGAAGCCAGCATAATGCTGGCTTCATTACCCTAATATCAAAACCAGATAAAGACAACACAATGAAAGAGAACTACAGACCAATATCTCCCATGAACATAGATGCCAAAATCCTCAACAAAATTCTAGCAAATCGGATCCAGCATTACATCAGAAAGATTATACACCATGACCAAGTAGGATTTATTCTGGGGATGCAAAGATGGTACAATATCCACAAATCAATAAATGTGATACATCACATAAACAAATTGAGAGATAAAAATCACATAGTCATATCAATTGATGCAGAAAAAGTATTTGATGTTGACAAAATCCAACACCTTTTCTTGATAAAAACCCTCATCAAAATAAGAATAGGGGGATGATATCTCAGCAAAATAAAAGACTTATATGACAAAACTATAGCCAACATCATACTCAATGGGCAAAAATTAAAACCATTTCACCTAAGAACAGGAACAAGACAGGGATGCCCACTTTTACCACTCCTGTTAGACATAGTAATGGAAGTGCTAGCCATAGCAATTAGACAAGAAAAAGAAATAAAAGGTATCCAAATTGGGAAAGAAGTAAAACTCGTTATTCACAGATGACATGATACTGCACATAGAAAACCCTACAGACTTAATAAATAAATTTGGCAATGTAGCAGGATACAAAATTAATGCCAAGATATCTATGGCATTTTTATACACCAATAGTGAACTTACAGAAAGGGAGGTTAAAAAAACAATCCTATTTACCATTGCACCAAAAAAAAAAAAGTAAGATACCTAGGAATAAACTTAACTAAGGAGGTAAAAGACTTGTACTCGGAAAACTATAGGACACTAAAAAAAGATATAGAGTTAAAAATAAACAAATGGAAGAACATACTGTGCTCACGTTGGGTGAATCAACATCATTAAAATGTCTATACTACCCAAAGCAATTGATAGATTCAATCCACTTCCCTTTAAAATACCAATAGCATATTTCACAGTCTTAGAACAAATTCTCCAAAAATTCATCTGGAATAAAAAAAAAAAAAGACCATGAATAGCTGCAGCAATCCTGAGAAAGAAGAACAAAGTATGAGGGATCTCAATACCAGATATCAAGCTGTATTACAAAGCCACTGTCCTCAAAACTTCCTGGTACTGGCATAAGAACAGACATATAGACCAATGGATTAGAATAGAAAACCCAGAAATTGACCCAAACCACTATGCTCAATTAATATTTGACAAAGGAGGCAAGAATATACAATGGAGTCAAGACAGTCTCTTCAATAAATGGTGTTGGGAAAATTGGACAGACACATGCAAAAAAAGAAACTAGACCACCAACTTACACCATACACAACAATAAACTCAAAATGGATAAAGGACTTAAACATAAAACAGGAAACCATAAAAATATTAGAGGAATCCACAGGCAGCAAAATCTCAGACATATGCCAAAGCAATATCTTTACTGATACAGTTCCTAGGGCAATGAAAACTAAACAGAAAATAAACAATTGGGACTAGATCAAAATAAAAGAAACCATCAACAAAACAACAAGAAAGCCCACTGCATGGGAGAACATATTTGCCAATGTTATCACCTTTAAGAGTTTAATCTCCAAATTTCACAGGGAACTCATACAACTTAACAAAAGGAAGATAAACAACCCAATAAAAAAAATGGGCAATGGATGTAAATAGATACTTTTTGAAAGAGGACATAAGGAAGGCCAGGAGACATATGAAAACATGCTCAAAGTCACTAATCATCTGAGAGACGCAAATCAAAATATCAATGTGGTGCCATCTCATACCTGTCAGAATGGCTATCATCAACAAATCTACAAATGACAAGTGCTGGTGAGGATGCAGAGAAAAAAGAAGCCTCTTGCACTGCAGGTGGGAATGCAGACTGGTGCAGCCACTGTGGAGAACAGTATTGAGTTTCCTCAAAAAAATAAAAATGGAACTCCCATTTGACCCAGTAATCCCACTTCTAGGTATATATCTCAACAAACTAGAAACACCAATCAGAAAAGATATATGCACTCCCATGTTCATAGCAGCACAATTTACCATAGCTAAGATTTGGAAACAGTCTAAGTTCCCATCAGCAGATGAGTGGATTAAAAAAAACTATGGTATATCTACACAATGAAATACTATGCTGTGGTAAAAAAGAAGGAATTCTTACCATTTGCAACAGCATGGATGGAACTGGAGAGCATTGTGCTAAGTGAAATAAGCCAGTCAGAGAAAGATAAATACCACATGATCTTACTGATTTATGGAATATAATGAACAACATAAACTAATGAACAAAATCAGATCCAGAGACAGAGAAACATCAATCAGACTATCAAAGCCCAGAGGGAAGGCAGGGGAAGGTGGGGGTAAGAAGATAGATCAACCAAAGGACTTGTATGCATGCATATAAGCCTAACCAATGGATACAGACAACAGGGGGTGAGGGCATAAGCAGGGGTGGAGGGCAATGTGGGGGATAAGGACACATATGTAATACCTTAATCAATAAAGAAAAAAATAAAATAAGTAAATGCCCATGGTTTCCAGTTCCTTGATGAGATCTCAAAATGCAGACTTGGAAATGCCATGGAGTGATCACATGCATCCGGGAATGGTCTCATTCTTTTCTGCAAAGCAAACCTGTAAAGCATTGCCTCGGGATCATTTTCTGTATACTTTTTTCTACAAGGAAGAACAGGCAGTATGTTAAGATATTATCTGTAGTTTCCCTAAGATTGTTGAGTGACAAGTCAGGTTATTGAGTCAAGGACATGTCTCAAATTTATTGAATCTTATGGTTAGGATCTAATGCAACTTGGGAAGAAGTTAGTCTTAAAGGGCAGGATGGGGAGGGGCAGGGAGTGGTGGCAATTAAGAGAGGTCTTGGCTGTAGGGACATGGTTACAATCTGACAATTGGGTATTATTCAGTCATTCCTTTCAGACTTCGCTTTTCTCTATCTAAATGAACGGGTACCTCCCCATGATACCAATCTCCATACAAAAGTGTAGAGTGAAAACACAAGAACAGGATAAATCAGTGACATTAAAATATTCCCTGACTCTTTATAGCAGTAGGAAATAGGGTCAATTTTGTGTTAGCAAAACAAGGTGTGCACACACCACCTGGTCAATCAGCTCATGAAAGTCAGAGTGTGATGCAATTGCTTTCTCATTCTTTTGTGTTTCCATGTTATGCTATAGTCAGCCTCTGAACCTGAACAAAGCATCTGTTTCCCATCCTCCACAATGCACGTCTATCAGGAATTACCATTTTTACTTCATAAAAGCAAATGCATACAGTGTGTGGAATTTTTTTTTTGAAGAGATGGATGAAAATAATAATAATGTACTTGCACTTGCTATTCTTAACCCCTCCTCAAAACCACTCAGTACAAACAACTCCTAGACCAGCTCTGTCTGGGAAGATCAGATTTAGAAAGAAGGGAAACACTATAGACAGTACCACATGCAAGAAAGAAAATATGATGTCTCAGTCTGACATATTGTGGGATGTCGCAGGATGTTGACTCACTTTACAACTATAGTCCTTTCTAAGTGTTGAAAAAAACTAAATAGTCTTTTATGCAATGAGTTCAGCTCAAACAAATCTCTCCTGACCCTGTGTTGCTACAGGACTCGATGTTCCCAATGTTAATATCTGTATTGGACACCGTAATTATGTTTCCAGAAGAGCTGACCAAACAATTTCTCAAGTAGAGAAAACTCTCTGTATTCATAGTACCCTCCTGTACAAACAACAAGGATAGTTGAACAAATGAAAAGAAGCAAGAAATATTGACGGCATTTTAAGAATAAACTCATAGTTTCCCTAAAAAAAAGAATACCCTCACAAACAGCACAACCTGCTAAATCTTGCTGGTCAATAGGGGAGAGCCAAACATCATCCCATTGACCTCCCCTGAGGAAACTGCGTTTTTGTGAAAAGTTCCATAGTTATAAATAAATGTTCCAAACATCTCTATAATTATTTGTTGCTTCTAAAGTAGTACCTGGGTGGAAATTCAATTTACCTGATGCATATTTTACAACTAACCAATAGTAAGAAAGTTAGTCCAAGAAAGGCACATTTTTACTTCAGGTAAAAAAAAAAAATTATAAACACACAACCCCCTTCTACAGGGTGTGGAGCACTTCCCTTGAGTCCTTCCTTTGCATCAGAGCAATCAGAGACTGACCATAGGATAATGGGTCAAATACATGACCTCTACGCCTTCACTTCACACAAAATCTTCAATGAAAGGACCCTTCCTGCACACATGTGCCTTCCACAAAGAAACTTGTTTGTAGACAATAATTCCTAAACCTTGTCTGTCTTTCAGCTCTTCATCCTTGATCTTGGGAAGGTGCATGTAGTTTTAGTGAGGGAATCCAAGGAGGAAATTGGAGAGGGCCTTTCTGTTGGTTTGTTTGCATGGTCTTTGAATAGCCTGAGTGCTTCATCGGGCATTCATGCCAGGAGTTAACGGTGTGAATCATTGGTTTTCCTGGACTTTCTGGTTATGTCTAAACTGCTAGTTCAGGAGAGCTGGCTTTATGAGAACATCCTCTCCCACTGATCTTTTTTATAGCATTACAAGTGAGTGTGTCACTCTTTTTAAAGAAAAGGAAAACAGAAAAATGACTCTTTAGCTAAAGATTTTTTAGGTACTTGATAAGATTTGAGAAAAAAATGTTTCTGTAAACACCAAAATTTTAAATCTATAATGCAAAAATGAAGTTAATTTAATAAATATCAAAGTTGCATTTTTATATGTGGTTCATTTAGAACTTTAAAATAAATTTTTGAAGATGAAATTAACACTTGTTACACTATCTTCAGAGCAATAGGGATTTAGATAAAAAGGGCTATTTTTTAAAAATTATCATGCTAATTAGACTGCAATTTAAAAAATCTATTTCCAATAGACATGAAAGTTCATAAATAGCAATATATAACAGTACTCTTATATATAATTTGCTTCTTATTCATCATTTGGCTACTTATCAAATACTCTTTGTGTCCAGGCTTGTGCTGAAATCTGAGGAGATATGAAAGAGGTATAAAAACATGATTTAAAATTCAATGGACTTGTTGTGTAATTGATGGGAGGAGTGGATACAAGACACAGTTCTAATTATATTATTTAAAAAAACTCTTATGATCCCCTCTTAATTACCCAATGATACCATTGTACCTCCTACAGTATTTAAAGGCCTCCATCATGTACCTTACCCCAGTCAAGCCATGGCCTCTTATTTCTCTTGGACAGGGCCCTCACTGAGCTCTGAGCCTGTATCAGGCAGCACCTACCAGATAAAATGCACTTTTTCTCAATATTCTCTGTCAAAATCATTACCCGTGTGGAACAGAGTCATTATCTCCTCCTCATTTCCTTCCAAGTAGAAGTAGTTCTTCCCTTTTCTGAATTATACTAGGGGCCCGGTGCACAAAAATTTGTGCACTCGGGGGTCCCTCAGCCCAGCCTGTGTCCGCACAACCTGCCACCTGCCACCTGCCACCCGCACATCTCGCCCCACCCAACCCACACACATCACCTGCCACCCACTGATCAGGCTCCCCACCCCCACACCACCCGCCACCCCACCCATAGGCTCCCCACCCAC
>PVJC01055777.1:0-10099 GCA_004026665.1 Murina feae
ATCAGTCTTATTCTTAAATTGTCTATGTGGAATATATTTTAGGTAATTTATGTAATTACATTATTTTCTCTCCGAAGAATGCAGATTTATTCACAGGTGGTAATATCGTTGACAGGGCTATATGTCTTAACTTCTAGCACAAAGAAAACCTGGGAAACAGACACCTACCTACACTAGCCAATAAATCTTATCTGTAGCGCTAATTTTAAACTTCCATATTATCTGCTACAATTGTGTTTTTGAAAGATGACTTTGTCCTCTTAGCTTTCTTGCTCCAAAATCTCATTCTGTCTTTGCACTTAAAACATCTGTGTCCTTTGTTTTCAGTGAACAAAGAAGAATTCATTTGGGTTCAGCACAGTGCTCAGTGATTCATTCTGTTGGCCATTCAGTGATGGGAAATGGATATGCTCTGTGTTCACAACAATATTAGGTGATTCTGACCTTAACTGAATAAATCTTTAGTGATGGATAAGGGTCATTATGACTCACAACCCACCTGTTGAGCTGCAACCCTCAACTACAACTATCGCAGGAACTTTTCCAAAAAGGAACATGCCTCCTATGTGAAAAGCTATAAATCCCTCTGCAGTATTTCATCTATATAATGTATTCTAGATTAGATTGTATACCAGTTATCTGTTTTCCTTTCAAACAATTAAAGTATGCTTTCTAAAAATGGAAAAATACTATACACAAAGAACAACAAAGAAATTAAGAAAACTATATGACTAGCAAAATTCTGATATTTTCTAACAAAGGTGCTTTGTTAGAAATAGAGGAAGCTGGCAATGGATATGTGCCCAAACTCAGGCAGCGGTTATGTACCATACTCTGAAAAACAGGACTGAGACTTGCTCAAGAGAGGTTGAGTAAATTCATTTGTTCATTCCTTTATCCATCCAACAAATGCTTATTGTGTAATTATGAGCTATACACTGACTAAACACTGAGGATATGTAAATAAATCTGACCACTATAATTCCTAATCTCATGGAATTTATTCTAGTTGATAAACACAGCCATTAAATTAATGATTCCATTAACTATAACAAAATGAAATTATAACTGAGCAAGTAAATTGGCAAGATGGGGATCTAGGTAGCCAATGGGTTAGTTCCAATCTGAGTCTAAAGTTCTTGGAATTGGAAAAGCTGATGTCTCTTTCCAACACTAAAGCAGGAATAAAGCTGATGCTCTAACCTGAAGACTATCAGTAGGAAAGAACTCTGTTTTACTAGGGTTATGGTCAGCCTTTACTTTCTATTTAGGCCTTCAGTTGATTGGCTGAGGCCCAGCCACATTAGGAAGGGCAGTCTGTTTTACTCAGTCTACAAATTTATATATTAGTCTCATTTAAAAATGTGGCCACTGCCTGGCCTAGTCAAGTTGATCCATAAAATTAGCCATCAGAGTAAATTTCCTGTATTTAGTTTAAAACCATATCTAATACAGTAGGTCTTAATTTAGGAGAACAATAAATGTATCTTAAAACAATTACTTGAGCCCTAACCGGTTTGACTCAGTGTATAGAGTGCCAGCCTGTGGACTCAGGGGTCCCAGGTTCGATTCCAGTCAAGGGCATGTACCTTGGTTGCGGGCATATCCCCAGTAGGGAGTGTGCAGGAGGCTGCTGATCAATGTTTCTCTCTCGTTGATGTTTCTAGCTCTCTATCCCTCTCCCTTCCTCTCTGTAAAAAATCAATAAAATATATTAAAAACAAACAAAAAACGATTACTTGAATGACAAGTACTTATGCCACCAAGAACAGTCTATCTATACTGTGTCTCTTTGCATGTGTTTATCTTTTGCTGGTATTAGATCACCATTTTTATATATAAAAAAAACAACTTAGGGGCCTGGTACACAAATTTGTGCACCTTGAAAGAAACTGTGGGCCACAAGACTGCAGTGGGCGTAAGGGCAGGTCTCAGCCCATCCTGCGCACCCCCACTTGGCCCTACCCACCACAGCCCCTGGTCCCCTGTATGCTGGTAGCCCCACTCCTGCTGCTGCAACACCCACACAGTGATGGCACCAGACCACTCACACTTACTGTCAGTGCAGAACAGTTTAGACAGTGCCAGCAGTGGGTCTGAGCAGCGGCTTTGGTGCTGGTAGTGGGTGCGAGAGATGGGTGCCAGCCCCATTTGCCCCTCAGGAGCAGGGGGAGGTGGAAAAGCCCTGAGGGGCAATCGGGGCTGGCAGCCATCGCTCACACCCACTGCCAGTGCCTGGCACTGGCCCTGATCACTCAGTGCCAGCAGCGGGTGTGAGCACCAAGCAGGACCTCAGTGCAGGAGAGCAAAGAATTTTCAGTAACCTTCAGAGGCTCGTCCTGATGACAGCGACAGGTGCCCCACCTTGGTCTGGCATCCCCGCTCACCTGCTCCACCATCCACCACTGCCAATGCCCATCATATTCCATACTCTGCCCATGCCCACCATGTTCTGTGTGCGCCTCTTGGTGGTCAGCGCATGTCATAACGACTGGTTGTTCAGATGTTTGGTTTTTCTGCAGTTCAGTCTATTTGCATATCAGCATTTTATTATATAGGATAGGAGAAGAAATGCATAGTGTCATTATTTCAACCAACATTTATATGCAGGTTCTAGTTATATTGGTACAAAATCATCTAAGAAATGGCCTTTCAGTTTTTAAGTCACATGCTTTACTTTATTCAGTTTTAATAATAAAAAATAATGGCTACTGTTTATTATGCCAAAACATGTGACCCTCTTGCAATATTATCTCAGATAATCTTCAGTATCCTCCTAACCATTGTCATAGTTAGTAAATGAGGCTACCAGGATTCAGATTTATAAACTCAAAAAAATCCTGGCTCTTTATACTGGTAGTAATCTAGTTCCTTTCTTAATTATAAATCATTATTTCATTTTTCACTGATTATAAATTGCATATATTATAAAACAGGGTTAACTTTGTAGCATTTTTTAATCAGTTATATTTATTTGGAGTCACTGGTGTAATTACTGTGATACTTACCTAAGACCTAAGACAAGATTAAAATTAGTCTTAGCAGGTAATTAAATCTGCAGTTTTCTTTTATTCAGCCTCGATTCTCATTGGTAATCTGTATCAAATAATCCAATAAGAATAAAATACTAACTACTATGAGAAATAAAATCTTGTTTCCTATCAATTTGCTTTAATACACATAGGCAAAAATAAAAGGACAGAGTTGAGATAGAATGGTAGAGCATAGCATGACTATTTCAGCAATGTGCATGCCCACTTTAACAGGTGATTTTAAATTTTAATGAGATTAGCATTTTCCCTAAAAACTGCTTGGTGCCCATAGTGAAAATCATCCTAGTTACTGAGAGAAGTGAATTGGATAATAGCACTCAAGCTATGAATGTTATGGTTTAATTACAGGACCTTGGTGTTCAGGGTGGCATTGAGAAAGCTGAAATATTAGAAGTGAAACTTGTATTATTCATTTACTGTCACATGTAGCAACTTAGATATCAAAGGAAGATAATTTTTCCTATTTTTGCAGAGGAGAAAATAGGTTCAGGGGAAGATTTAATGCCTTGACAAAAGTAACGTAAAATGAAGAAAAACCTTAAAGTTTCTAAAGCCTGTCAGACGAAGAAGAGACAGTGAATTATCCATGATAGCAAGATTGAATGTCTAAAATTGCTGAGCACCACCCTAATTGCTGGAGATGCAGATGTGAACATGACAAATTTTTTGAGTTCACAGAGCTTGTATTTTGGAGAGGATGGTGGGAAATGAAGACAATGCATAAATATTACTCTTTGGAGAGTGATGACTATGGAATAAAGCAGCAAAACAGAATATGTATGTATGTATGTATGTATGTATGTATGTATGTATGTATATATGGCTAAGTGATCGTCTGACCATCTCACTGGTAGCTATGATGCACACTGATGACCAGGGGGCAGATGTTCAATGCAGGAGCTGCCAAGCAGTGGCGGTTCTTGGGTGACGCACCCCAGAACCAGAGAGGAGGGAGCCTGATTCCGGGGTGCATCACCTGAGAACTGCCCTCTTGCAATCTGGGACTCCTCAGGGTAGGGGGTGACAGAGAGCCAGCTTTGGCCTGATCCCTGCAGGTCAGGCAGAGTCACCCCACCTGGCTGAGGGACCCTGCTCACTCTGCAGACACCCTTCAAGCTGTAGCGCTGCCCCAGGAGGGGTCTCAGGAGGTTGGTTCCAGGGTATGTCTGGCCTGTCTCGCCCAGTCCTGCCCTGCTGGCCACCTTCTAATTAATTTCCTTTTAATGTGCACAAATCCATGCACTGGGGCACTATTAGAAGTATAATGAGCAAAGTGCTTGCATTTGAAATAGTAAGTTTAACAGGTGAAATGTGATCAAAGTTATGCAAAGGTCTGACATAGTTCTTTTAGGTCAAATTTCTGTATTGAAAATGAGCTGGAGATAGTCTTTGGCTAGACCAGAATGAGCAAGCATGATAGGATAGGAAGTCAGAGAAAGAGGCAGCTGTCTGACCATGTCTGGGCTTGAAGGAACTTTAAGGGATTTAGCAGAGTATTGACATAGTATTATTTTAGCTGTTGAAGTTTTTCTCCAAATAGAATGTGAAGAATAGACTTAGATGTCTGTTACTAGTGAAGGCTGGCAAAGCAATAAGTGATGAGAAGTGACTAGATTTATAATATATTTTTAAGTCAGAAGCAACAATTACTGTCCATGAAATCAGATTAAAATCTGCAGAAGTCATCTAGCTCAAGGGGTTGGATTTAGCAATTAAAAAAACAGTGGTTGTCAATGATTAGCATTTAGGAAGCCATATAATAAATCAGCAGTGTTTCTCAATTGGAGATTTAACTAAAATGAACATTCTTGATAGTGAAACCTGAGACATGCATTTCTAATTAGCTTCCAGGTGGCTATATTGTAGGTCCCAACCAACACATCGAGTAGTATATTTCTAAAGAATATATTACTAAAATGTAATAATAAATATTCTGTGAGAAAGACATTCAAGAGTGATTACATCACTTAGGGAAATGCTAGCTTAAATTTTGATAGTCTTCTTTTTTATAAGTATCTCAGAGCCATTAATAAGTTAAAACACACAAAAGTAGCTTAGGGCATACAAAAGTATACTGTTTGTCCTCTGAAAATATGTACACAACAAATTTGTAATATTCTAGAGACAGTTTATGCATACATTTTATATTACAAAAATATAATCATACTTGTACATGTGAATACCTTTTATTTAGTTGTCATAGTAGTAAAGCCAACTAATAGAAATTCTTGCAGTGTTTTATGGGCCCAATTTATGGATCAATTCATTGTATCCCAGTAAACAATTGCTCAGTTCATTTCATCTTTTTAAAATCATAGTGTACCAGATTTTCCATAAACACACTTCTGTGATTGAGATAAACAGCAATCATTAGTTTTATACTTCTAAGTTATAAAGCAATATGAAACTAAAATGACAAGAAAATATTATGAAATAATATGTTTAGTTGAAGTCTTACAAATACTGTATTTTACCTTCTGTGGAGATCAAAAACTGTGTGAAAATTACATTCAAATCTCATCAGTTACCCAGTGCCACAAGCACCTCTCTGATTTAAGATGATATAAGAAAGAAAGTAAGACAATTGTTGATTAGAACTTAGGGTCTTCTAGAGAACCTTTGCTATAAAAGTACAATTGCACAAAATAACTTAGGCACAAATATCAGTGTTAAGATCATGTGCTAATAAATAGGTACTGATAACTTATCAGTCATTGAAGAAATGTTAATATATTGCAAATACATCTACTTTTGGAAATAATTATAGATAGCTACTAGAAAGTCATTATTTTAATTGGCTCAAAATTTTAATTGGAAAGTATATATAAGTAAAACATCACTCATGCTTTTTCTGGACTTAATTGCCACACACAAGTATCAGATGAAATCAAACTACTACTATTTTTACTCAGTTTTTAAGAGGGTTATTTAGTAGCTCATCTATACTAATAAAAGGGTAATATGCTAATTAGACTGGGAGACTGGATATCTTCTAACCGTCTGACTTCTTTCCAGACAAAACCATGGTGGTAGGGGCCAAGGAAGAGCTGGGTATGCTCTCCTAAGGCCAGCAGGGTATGCCAGTTGGGAGCCATGAGGCTGGCAGAGGAGGGCAGCTGGGGGCCATCAGGCCAGCAGGGGAGTGGTTATTTGTAATCACATTAGGAGCCAGTGGTTCCAGATTGTGAGAGGGATGGGGCCTAAACCAGCAGTCAGACATTCCCCAAGGGGTGCAGGATTGGAGAGGATGCATGTCGCGCTAAGGGATCACCCCCCTTCACCCCGTGCACAAATTTCATGCACCAGGCCTCTAATATATTCTAATAAAAGAGTAATATGCAAATTAACCATTATTCCAAGACACCTAAGCCATGACCACCAGCCAAGCCACGCCCACCAGCCAATCAGAGCGGCTGTATGCAAATTAAGCTAGCCGAGATGGTGGCTGGCATCCACAGAGCTAGAGCAAACAGGAGGCTTCTGTTTGGAGGAAACTTCCTGCCTCGGCCGACTGGGCCTCTGCTCAAGGCAACATAGTTTCAATTATAGAAGCCATGGAGTTTAAGCAAACAGGAGGCTTCATTGCCTGCCTAGGCCTCCACTCAAAGCAACAAAGTTTCAATTATAGAAGATAAATAAACCCCAGAAACCTGATTCCAGCCAGCCTCACTGAGACATTAGGTCAATGGGAGCTGTGGGCAGCCTGAAAACAGCTCTCAGATCCTCACCCAGTCTGGCCAGGTACCCCAGAAGGGAACCAAACCCTGAAGGGACTGTGGGCAGCTTGAAAATGACCTTCAACCCCTCACCCAGGCTGGCCAGGTACCCCAGTAGGGACCCAAACCCTAAAGGGACTGTGGGCAGCCTGAAAATGGCCCTCAATCCCATACTCAGGCTGCCCAGGCACCCAGTAGGGACCTGAAGCCTGAAGAGGATGTGGGCAGCCTGAAAACAGCTCTTAGTGCCTCACCCAGGCTGGCCACACCCCCATGGGATAAGGGTCCTCATTGGGGTGCTTGGCCAGCCTGCAAACAGCATCAGCCCCTCACCCAGGCTGGCCAGGCATGCCATCAGGTGGATATGCCCCGAGGGGTCCCAGACTGCGAGAGGGCACAAGCCGGGCTGAGGGACCCCTCTCCCCTGAGTGCACAAATTTTTGTGCACCATGCCCCTAGTCTAATCTAAAAAAAGAGTAATATGAAAATTGACCCTCACTCCATTACACCCACAAGCCACGCCCACCAACCAATCAGGACCAGATATGCAAATTAACTCAGCTAAGATGGCGGTGGTCATGGAGTGGGCCCTGAGCTCTACTCAAGGCTACAAAGTTTCAATTATAGAAATTAAATAAATCCCAGATACCTGCTTCCAGCCAGGCACCCCAGTAGGGACCCAAACCCTGAAGGGGGGCTATGGGCAGCCTGAAATGGCCATCAGCCCCTCACCCAGGCTGGCCAGGCATGCCAGCAGGTGGACATCCCTCGAGGGGGCCCAGACTGAGAGAGGGCACAGGCAGGGCTGAGGAACCCCCCCGGAGTGCACAAATTTTTTTGCACCGGGCCTCTAGAATATAAATAGGTATTTTCTGAAAGACCACCTCTTATAGAGCTTAAGTACACAGGCTCTGGAAACTAAGTGTAATTAGCAATCCCAAATGTGATCTGGGATTGCTAATTACACTCACCTCTTAAAATCACTGTTCTGGCATAGAGTAAGTATTCTAAAATGATCGCTTCTATAAATCTGAAAATATCCTTGGCATTTTTCCACACTTTGTAGAAGGAGATGACATTCTTCCCATTTTCACACCTTAAAAACTGAGTCAGAAAGGTAAAATTAATCCTCTGGAAGTACATCAGGCATCACTGTGAGTCAGTATATAAATTCAATGAAATCTTAATGATTTCACACTGCCCATAATTTCCATTTTGCTGTGCTCCTTATTTCACCTTTCTGAATCAGAAGTTAAGCAAATGATGCAGCAAGCCATTATCATGCACCATAGGTCAGTGTAAGCTCTTCATTAAGCACAATCTGTATATTTTCAAGGATCTCATCTTCCATTAAATCAAGATACTGTTTGTTTTTTTATAATAGACTTTCATCTATCTTAACTCTATCCAAATAATCAATAAGAATATTTCATTTTAAAAATCTTGTGCAAATTTTGAGTTTGAGCACTTTATGTTTGTCCATAACCTTATGAACCTCAAGTCAGACTCAATATTCTAGGGCTCTTTCTGAAATAGAATTGAGAGTTTGCTCTAATAGACCCTCTTGGAACCTTGGCATTTTTTCCAACTTATTATAAAGCTACTGTTTTCTTCTACTTTAGTCCTTTAATTATATGTCATAAAGCCTTTAATTGTTCTCAAATAAAATCATGACACAGCTCAATAATTTCCTTATCAATAGCTGATTGCTTGGCACTAAAACTCATTTTCAGTAACACCCAAATCCTTATTTCACTTTCCTTGAATGAGCACCTTTAAGAAAACACCTTTGGTAATTTGAGAAATGCAGATATAGATTGATAAACAAATTATATTTTTGCTAGGAGATGCATTGGAAAGAAAGTAATGTAAATGTTGCACAGTATGGATGCATTCAAATAAATAACTTTTCCATTATTTGCCTTTGGAACTTGTGATAAGCTGGCTAACTTAAATGTTTCCACTATAACTATAATTTTTATACCTGTTCTGTGTACTGTTGTTATTCATAAATTAAGTAATGATGGATTAGCTTGCTACAGACTAATTTGTTCCAAAGACCAATTGCAAAGCTGGAAAAATACAATAACAAAACAAAACAAAAACTTGTTTTATTGTTGTTGCTTTGGCATCAGAGAGCTCCCAAGACAGCCATATTTAATGAGAAGCTAGAGCACAGAAGGAAAAATATTCATGGAGGTAAAAAACAGTATTTTGTTTTGTTTTTTGTTCTCTGAGTATTTGTTAACTTATAAATGCTCTTGAACTGAGAACCTATAAAATCAATCAGAAAAAGACAACAAATATTGGGACCATGAGCAGAGCCTGTCCTTTTGTTAGCTGGTGGAAAGAAAATTTGGAATTCAGGACAACCAATGAACCAGTACCTGAAAAACACACAATTTGAATGGAAGAGAAGCATCTAGTCTATAAAAGCGAAATATTAAAATTAACCGTTTCTCCGAGACAGGGTAAGCCACGCCCACCAGCCAATCAGAGCGGCTGTATGCAAATTAGCCCAGCCAACATGGCGGCCGCCACTCCCGGACCTGAGTAAACAGCCCTTTCCATTGCGGCAGGAGCGAAAGTGAAGCTGCGCCTGCTCAGCTCAGCTCCCATTAAACTGCCTCTAGCAGTTTTGAAACAATGTAACAATCATAAAATCCTCCAGAGCTGAAGGAAAGAGCAGCTCCGGCCTAACCAGTAAAAGTAACAGTTGTTTCATTATAGACGCTGCGAGGTGAAGCAGAGGAGGCTTCAGTTAGTTAGAAGGCCGCCTTAAAGGAACAGTGTATCAATTATAGAAGATAACCCCAGGCCTTCAAGGAACAGTATCAATTATAGGAGAAAAAACTCCAAAACCTGCATCCAGCCAGCCTTGCTGGGACGTTGGGTCAATGGGAGCTGTGGGCAGCCTTGAAGCCCCTCACCCAGGCTGGTCAGGCACGCCAGCAGGTGGGCATCCCCCGAGGGGTCCCAGACTGCGAGAGGGCACAGACCGGGCTGAGTGACCTCCCGAGTGCACAGAGCAGCTGCAGGGTGGGACAGCGCAGGACCCAGGACTCGTGAGTGGGAAACAGGCGGCAGGGTTGGAGGGCACCGGGAAGTGGGTAAGAGGCGGCAGGGGGGTTCTCGGCCTGCTTGGTGGCTGCCCAGGCCCTTTGCGGGGCATCGTGGAGCGGGAAAGCAAGGCTGCAGGGGCCGGGGTCCTGCTTGGCAGCTCCCCAGACCCCTTGGCGGCACCGGGAAGGGGGAAAGGAAGGCAGCAGGGGACAGGTGAGTGGGAAAGAGTTGACGGCCTGCTTGGTGGCTTCCCAGGTCCCTTCCGGG
>PVJC01055778.1:0-10092 GCA_004026665.1 Murina feae
CCACCTGCTGGCGTGCCTGACCAGCCTGGGTGAGGGGCTTTCAGGCTGCCCACAGCTCCCATTGCCCAACGTCCCAGCAAGGCTGGCTGGACGCAGATTTCCGGAGTTTTTTCTCCTATAATTGATACTGTTCCTTGATACACTGTAATTGATACACTGTTCCTTTAAGGCGGCCTTCTAACTACTAACGAAGCCTCTGTCTCACCTCGCAGCGTCTATAATGAAACAATTGTTACTGTTACTGGTTAGGCCGGAGCTGCTCTCTCCTTCAGCTCCCGAGGATTCTATGATTGTTACAATGTTTCAAAAAGCTGTGTTTCGCTAGAGGCAGTTTAATTGGAGCTGAGCTGAGGGGCGCAGCTTCACTTTCGCTGCTGCCGCAATGGAAAGGGCTGTTTACTCAGGTCCGGGAGTGGCGGCCGCCATGTTGGCTGAGCTAATTTGCATACAGCCGCTCTGATTGGCTGGTGGGCGTGGCTTACCCTGTCTCGGAGAAACGGTTAATTTTAATATTTCGCTTTTATTAGTTTAGATAAAAATGTATTTCCATCCCCTCGGTTATGGAGAACACAGAGTGATACAGCTCCCCAGGTTGGCTAAGTGATCTGAAACTCAGATATGAGTTTGCTGACTGCCAGTCCAGTCATTTTTGTTTCTTATAGCACAGTGCTCTCCCTGTTTGCTTAACCCTACTTTGATTCTCTTTCAAAAGTTAAACCCAAAAGGTTAGTGACTTAGACCCAGAAAGAGAGTCTGAGGATCTTGCTTCACCTTTGACTTTTTTAGCCCAATGAGTTCCACCTGTGAGATCATTTAAAGGACTGTTTCTAAGCAGTCAGGTTACCAGTGAAGCACATATTCAATGTTTTGCCTATGCTTTTGTTAAAGCAACTAATGCATGGGCTCTGGACCTGGACTTAACCTCCCACTCTACTACTTACTGTGCAACTTGGGACAAGCCTCCCTGAGCCTTAGTTTCCTTTTCTGTACAATGGGAATAATGATAGTAACTCCCTCACAGAGATACTGTGAGGACTGCATGAGATAAGGCAAGCACTAACATGCTTAGCATAATAACTAGCACATACATAATACGCATGCACAAATGTTAGCTACACTGACAGGTATGGCTTGTCACTTGCAAATACCTCCCCTTCTCTCTCAAATTAACAGAATCCCCAATTTGTAACTGGTGAGTAATGATCTGGACAGCTAGCTAAAAGCCTGGTGGAACCATGTTCTAAGTTCTGGCCAATGAGAGGTAGGTGAAAGTGTTACATGAGACTTTCAGTAAGTCCCCTTAAGAGACAAGGGCCCACCCTTCTTTCCTTTCTCCATTTCGGACATGCAGATGTACCGGCTGGAGCTCTAAGAACAAACCTGAGTTATAAGGACAGAGGTCACGATTAGGTTTCTCTGAACAGTGGATTCGGAGGAGCCTGATCTCAGATGGCTTTATGTAACCTCCTGACCAGCCCCGGGGGTGCCAGTCTCTGAACTTCTTGTATGTGAGAGACACTATAAACCTCTGTTTTGTTTATGCTGTTATTTTGCGTTCCTGTCACTCAAAGCCAAACGAATCCTAACCGCTGTGGCTGACCCTAGTGGTCTACGAATTGAAACGGAGGCTTGAAACCATTCAGAGGCCCTGTTTCTGCAAATAAAGGCAAGACTGAGGCAAAAATACTGGAAACCTTTCTTCCTCTTCCAGATGGCATTCTGCTGCCACCATCCCGTCTTCCCTGCTCAGAAGGCCACAACTTTATGCCTGATGCGCACAACTTGTGCTCAGAGAATCTGAAAAATCTGGTCTACACTAAGGTCCTAGTATAATGATCCTCAAGGATCTCTTCCTGGCTGCTTACATTTTATTTAAGACAAAGCTTTCTGGCATAATGTTTGGCATAATAAGCAGGCCTCTGGGAGAAATATTTTGGGGTTAAGAAGTCCACACAAGGGGCTGCTGCCCACCACTAGGGTCGACTCTAATGTAGTACCAAGCTCTCCCCTGGTATAAGGAAGGTCATATACTCAGAATGTTCACTGACGAAGAGAAGGGAAGCAGTGATTATCTGTCTGAAAAGGCAATTAAAGAGCATCCTCGATTCCCCGAGGCTACTTATTTCACACCTGTCATTCAGAAATCATTATTACATCACTAGAGGCCTGATGCATGAAATTCGTGCAAGGGTAGGCCCTTGTGGCCCCAGCTGCGTCGGTCCTTGCAGCCTGGGCTTTGTCCGGGAGGTTGTCCTGATGGTTGGTCCCTGTTCAGCTGTTTGGTCGATTTGCATATTACGCTTTTATTATTATAGACTAGAGGCCGAGTGCACGAGATTCATGCACAGGTAGGGTCCTAGGCCTGGCCGGCGATCAGGGCCACTTGGAGCCTTCCAGCTACCAGCTGGGGCTTCCCTTCCCTGGCTGCTGGCTGCCGGCTGCCAGCTGGGGTCTTTCTTCATTCCACACTGCCCCCTGATGGTCAGCACAGCTGCAAGCAATCAGTCTCCTGGATGAACTCCCCTGGGGATAATTTGCATATTAGTCTTTTATATTTATATGGACTAGAGGCCCGGTGCACAAAATTTGTACATGGGGTGGGGAGGGGGTCCCTCAGCCCAGCCTGCACCCTCTCCAATCTGGGACCCCTTGGGGGGATGTCTGACTACTGGTTTAGGCCCGATCCCACAGGGTGAATAAGGAACCTAAACTATGATTTCCCAACTCCTGGCCCACTGATCAAATACTCCTCACCTTTTCTCACTTTCTGAATGTAAACATATAATGGATAGATTTCATTTGAACAAGAAAGAATTTGTATATCTGAACATGAAGTGTCAGAGAAACCAAGCATCATCTTTTTGAGTAAAAACGTATGTATGTGTGTTTGTGTGTAATATGAAGGTCTTTTGCCTGCAAAACATGAACTCTGTCCCCAGCTGAGCATTCACTCTGGATAAAGTAAATTTTTTTTTTAAGAACTCAAAGTGCTCTACAGTGTACCTAATTAAAAAGTCATTGCTGCCCTGGCCAGTGTGGCTAATGGTTAAGTGTCAGCCCTTGGACCAAAGGATCTTGGTCACGGGTTCGATTCCCGAACAAGGACATCTACCTGGGTTACAGGTTTCGATCCACAGCGCAGTCTGGTGTGTGCAGGAGGCAACCAGTCGATGTGTCTCTCTGGCATCAATGTTTCCCTTTCTCTCCCCCCGCCTTCCCTTCCCTCCCTTCCACTCTCTCTAAATATTAATGGGGAAAAATATCCTTGGGTGAGAATTAGAAGAAGAAAACAATAATAACAACTCATGGCTTGTCTTCTCTACTCTTTAATTCCTCAGCTGATTCTGAGAGGTCAATGCCTCTGACAGGGTCATTTGAACTCTGGCGTCCATTTCCGAGACCTGGCTCCCTCAGGCTTTCAGACTAATCCTGATGAGAGTTCTGAGGAGGTGTCAGCTGACTTGATTCAACCACGTACTTTGCTAAATGTCTGAGTCCACTTAATAGGCTGAATCCCGGAAAATTTTCACTATACACATCTCTCACTGAGATAAAGTTTTCCTAACAGTTTACTGACTTCTCATAGTCAACGATCAAGTTTATCGTTGCCACCACTGTTTTGACTAGTACTACTCATTTCAGACCATCATCAACAGGCTCTTGTCTCTGATTGCCATGACAACCACCGGATTTTTTTAAACAATGCTCAAACAAAGGGAGTCCCTAAGAAGTGCCATGAAGCCCGCATCTTAAAATGGTTCAACGAAAGATGAGACACGGGTTCTTTTCTGGAGGTCTCAGGGGCACAATGCTCACTTAACTGCTAAATTCTATGTCCAGAGTTTCTGGAAATGGTTGATGCATGAGGTTGTCAGAAATTAATAAACCACAAACTAATAAATGGCCTTTACAATCAACTCTACTTCATTAGGTATTTTTTATTATGGATATGACCTTATAACGAGTCTTTTTTAAAATAATATTATTTTATTAATTTTTTACAGAGAGGAAGGGAGAGAGATAGGGAGTTAGAAACATCAATGAGAGAGAAACATCCATCAGCTGTCTCCTGCACACCCCCTACTGGGGATGTGCCCGCACCAACGTACATGCCCTTGACGGGAATCGAACCTGGGACCCTTGAGTCTGCAGGCCGATGCTCTATCCATTGAGTCAAACCAGTTAGGGCTATAATGAGAGTCTTTTGTATGTAAAGGTGAAAATTTCTGAAGGAAGAACTAACACATAAAACTGTCCATTAAATTCATAATCACAGGTGTAGCAAACGTGCTACAAAAAATATAAATGTATCACACAAAAACTAGAAAGTGAGTTTTATAAGAATAGCACTAATTTCATAAAAGTTTAAAACTGTGGGTTCTTTTAATTAGTAAGTATCAATGGAGCATTAAAAACAATTTAATTCTCCAAACTGCATTTACACACATGGATTTTTAGGAACAAAAGAAATTGTAAATCAAGAAACATTTTAATACTAAGTTTCAGGTTTAATTTGCCTGTTAAGAAAAATTCAAATAATCTCGTGCAATGCAAATGCAAATATCTATAATTAGAACAGAGTATTATTTTTAATTTCTCATTAAGTTATTATGTGTTATAAAACAAAAACTTATCAAATTCTTCCAAAGGAATTTTCATTTAATAGTATGATCATTAAATGTAAAATAAATTTTCATAGGCATATGACTAATTCCAACATGTAACCTCATTGATTTTGGTTTTCTTAAAATAATTTTGAGTTATGTAATTTATATACAGTGGCCTGAATAAAATGTAAATTCAGGAAAGCAAATTATTGACAAAAATAGAAACTTCCTGCTCTGGCTGGAGTGGCTCAGCTAGTTGCAGCGGAGTTCCATATACCAAAAGGTGGCAGGTTCAATTTCCAGTCAAGGCACATATCCAGGTTTCCAGTTCAATCCCCAGTAAGGGCACATGCTGGAAGCAACCAATCAATGTCTGTCTCTCTCTCTTTCTTTCTCTCTCTCTCTCTCTCTCTCCTCTCTCTTCCTCTCTCTGAGATCAATTTTTAAAAAAAAGATACCACCCCCAAAACTAATTTTAATATAATAAGTCCTAAACAACTTCACTGAAATGGAAAAAAAAAATTAAGTACCAGAAATAAAGCAACTGTAAATTTCTCAAATACCAGAATGGCTAATTTAAGAATAATAACAATTTAACACAAAATATCTAGAATTGAAAAAAATGTACAGAGCACATATGATCCAACCAATTAAAAACATGTCATATTAGAACACCTATAATCTAGTTTCTTCAAGTGTGATAACTGCATATACATATTTATCTGAATGCAGTCTCCCCAAATTGGGAGGGAGTGGCAAAAGAATACAGTAGTGTGCATTTATCCACTTGGTTCATTATTTCAACCGGGCAAGCATCCGTCAACACCCTAGCTTGGAATGAGTTCTAATAAAAGCAGTATTTCTGCAAACCACAATTCTAAACCAAAGAGTCTTGCAAAAAAAGAAAGATTATGTGCTTACCGTATACAGCTCATTAAGAACCTTCATTAAATCCTCATGAAGTTGAAATGCAATCTCTTTGCTCTGTAATTAAGAAGAAATTAAGAAAGAATATTTTAAAATGTAATAGAAACTTGTTCCTAAATTATTTACATCTTCAAAAGTCCACTGACTAGAAATAGGAGGATGTAGTATGTAACACAACAGAAGGCCAGCACACCTAATAAAAGAAACACCTTTGACCAGAAGGACCTTTCCAAATACGAGACATATGCACCAAAGGTCGGCACAGGCTGGACAGAGGCAAACACGTGACTGAACAATCTGAATGGCTCTCCCCACATCCAAATCAGACTTTACCAAGAAGAGGCAGGAAAGGTGAGTAGGGTGCAGAAGCATCATGCTTGCTCAGAAGCTGACTTACAAAAACTGGGCAATAAAATGCATTCCTGCATCCTGTCTCCCATCTCGATATTGTCACAGAGGAGTTCTGCGGTGTGATTCCAAAAAAAGCTAAGTTAGAAACCAAAAGGGAAATTCACCCTCCTTTTTCAAAATAACTATTTGACTGACTATAATTTTAAGAAAGCAGTTTCAAAGCAATGAGATGGTATGACCACTTGCAGTTGACTGACGTTCACCTCTGTGTTTATTATAATTATTCTCATTAAAACAAAAAAGAAGAGTTTTACTCTTCTACTCAGTTGGTGAATAACAGTCTTCCCTAGGTTAATTCTGAGAGTTTGGTAAAGGTATATCTGAATATTTTTTTCAGCCAAATCTGTAAGCAATTTTAAAGGAAATCATAGCCCTGACTGGTCTGGCTCAGCAGATAGAGCATCGGCCTGTGGACTGAAAGGTCCCAGGTTCGATTCCAATCAAGGGCATGTACCTTGGTTGTAGGCACATCCCCAGTAGGGTGTGTGCAGGAGGCAGGTGAATCAATGTCTCTCTCATCAATGTTTCTAACTCTCTATCCCTCTCCCTTCCTCTCTGTAGAAAATCAATAAAATATATTAAAAAAAATAAAGGAAACCATATATCCACATTGTGTTGTTTTTTCTTTTCTGTTTTGGGTTCATTATGGAAGTCAGCTACTGAAAGTGGAAAAAATGTATAGAATGGCTTAAAGTGTGAGACAGTAACAACTCCCGCTGGTTCCTTTACGTGTCTGCCATTGGGCTGTCGGCATGGGGGGTCAAGGCCACGTCTGTGTCAGCTCTGTGAGCCTGGTGTCCTACACCGTGCTCGGGCACAAGGCCAGGAGTAGGATGAGGCAAGTGCGACTCGTAGGCATGGAATTTAAGGAGGCATCCACTCTCCCCTAGTCCAGGGCAGGCTCGGGCAAGTAGGAAGCTGCCAATAAACACTGGCTAAGTGAGTCCGTAAGCGAGCTCAACTGCTGCGCTTCTGTAACAGCTGACGTAGTTCCTGTAATTGCTGAAAGCTGGCCCCTGGGGAGAGGGCAGAGAGAAAAGGCCCACAGACCACTCTGAAGGAAACGTGAGGACTGCGATGAAATAGTCCAGCTGTGAGCCCAAGGCCATGGGGTCCAGCCTCCCTCAAAAGAGACCAAAGGAGGGGCGTTGGTGGTACAGTGGTGAGCGTAGCTGCCTTCCAAAAGGGGCCAAACGTGATGAAGTGAAATTCTTGGAAGAGAACATGGTGTGGGAAGATGACACGGGAGCAGGACCTGACTCTGAGAAACCCAATTTTGTTCGTGATGAGGAGCACCGCTGTTCCTCAAGCTCCAATGGCTCCTAAAACCTCCCGGCTGGAGTCAGAGGCTTTGTGCTGGCGGTGCCTCTGCTCTGTGAAGAGGTGGGGTAAGAATCACTCAGGAGTGAAAAGGAAGTCCCCAGTGAGCAAAGAAGCCAATTGAAACTCATTTTATTTTTCCTAAATCTTGTTTTTTTTCTGACCATATATATTACACTACACTCTCCTATGACTTGAGCTTGGTGTTATTTTACTATCAGATTTCATTCAAGGATCTGGGCCACCAATTCAGAACTCTCTAACGGACGGGATCAAAGGCCAGCCAGGAACTGCTCGGCTAACCACATTCCAGGTGGCAAGTCCAGAAAGAAAATATTTCTGGGCTGAGTCTTGAGAACCCAAACAAAAATCACCCCCTAGGTCGTCCACTTAGCTCCAGGTCAAGAATATTTAGGATCAGATTAAAGACAGGTTTGCATGATAGGAGCACTCCAAGCCAGCCTAGGCCAAATATCTTAGAACAAAACCAGAAGATTCTCTGTATATTTCAAATTTTACAGGTGTGCAAGTGACCCAGTAGAAGGAATCTACCACAGACAAGCTGTGCTCTGCCCAGCATACTCTTACATTTTTTCTCCCCCTTTTCCCCAGAGGTCTGGAAATGTAAAAATTCGTGTGGGAGGCAATATACTAGTAATATAAAGCTTAAAAGGACTCTGGAATCAGAACGCCTGGGTCTGAAGTCGCAAAGACAGTGGATTCCCTTGGGCCTCAGTTTCCAGATTTAGAAAATAAACAGGGTCCTTGTGCCTGTCTGTGAGGGTGGATGACAGCATTAACCAGACACGGACACAGCACACACAACGTACCTAACACAGTAAACGTCCCATAACGTTATCATGATTCATTCCTCCCCCTGCCCCCCCAGACACTGTTTATAACGGCAACTCCCTTGTGTGAAAAGGCCACATCGTGCTTTTCTCTCTTTTTTTGGTCTCTATGGGCCCTTAATTCCATCGCCTTTCCCACAGAAAGTGCTTGGCAGATGCAGGTTGATCTGATTTCGAAGGCCCTCGCTCTGGCCCCCCTCCGAGCGACTCCTGATTTGGAGGGGCACCGAGCATCGCGCTGTGGGCCCTGGGCATTTCTTACTTCCCTACTTCCTGGCCATATCGCATCATACACTAATTTACCGAGGTTCCACTTCGGTGGGATGAACTAATCCAACTGGGAAATGAATAAACCCAGAGCTGGACAGCAAGCCTGTTTCAAGTTGCTGACTGTTTATTGTCACTTTCATGTTTCAGATCCCTCAGCCAGCATGATATGATAGATACGACTAGTGAAAGAGTACCCCTGAGGAGCTGAGTGCTGGCTCATGGTCTCTGTCCTCATGGCACAGAAACAGCGAAAGGGCCATCTCATGCTGCCCCCACCCCGACTTTAAGCACGTTTCCAATTTATTACAGTAACAGTGAAAAACAACCCTTTCTTCTAAATACTAACTCTGCACCCCCCAAGAAGCAATGTTAAACCAAAGCACACCTGCCGAGGCACAGTGTGGGGGCACACTAGACTAATGGACAGAAACCCTCTCAGAAAATACCTGGATAATCAAATGGTTCAAGCAAATGGTTCAAGAGTTCAAAATGCATCAAAATTCAATAGGTTAAGTATGCCTCTGGATTCTATTCCATTGAATTTGAAAACAGTGGGAGCAGACCCTGGACCCTTGAATACGGACGGCTACGGAAGAAAAATGATACTGGCATTAAGGCAAGCGATCAATGTTCTCTTTGTGCAACATGAAAAAGTAACTTTATGAAATGATACATGTTTGAAATAAAGTATTTCTATGTTACTTGAGACTGGCAGGTTAAACTTACTTTTCATGAAAGGAGATTCCATTCAACGGCTTCAGGTTTGGAGTTGAAAAAGGGAAGAGTTCCCCCCTCCCACACACACCCCATTAATATAAGCCTTGTTCAAATGATGGTAAAACTTTTAATGCATTTTAATAGGGTTTTGACCCAAAAGAAAGAAAAATGGTTAGAACTTCCATTCAGTTGACACTTATTGAATGTCTCCGATGTGTACTGAATATCTCCAGAGTTGAATAATACCAAGCCTATTTCTAATTGTTTACTATTTATTGTCACTTTGATCTATCAGATACCTCAAACAGAAGTGCAAAATTAATAGTTCAAAGTTTTACCTTTTCCTATTATACAAATGAATTAAGTATACTGAAGAATATTGAGAAAATAGAGAACAGAAGGACAAAACCCCACCATTATAATTTGCTGTTTTTCTTCAAGTTTGTTATGTAAACATAGGTATGAGTTGGAATCAATACTATCTAATAAAGAGGGAATATGCTAATTCACCCTCACACAGTCCCAAAGATGGTGGTACCCATAGCCAATAAGGAGGGAATATGCTAATTGACTGCCCTGCCCTCAAAGATGGCAGTGCCCACAGTCAATAAGGAGAGAATATGGTAACTGACTTCCCTGCCCTCAAAGATGGCGGTGTCCACAGCCACAAGATGGTCGGCAGGGGAGGGCAGTTAGGGGCAACCAGGACTGCAGGGGAAGGCAATTGGGGGGGGACCGGGTTGGCAGGGGAAGGCAGTTGGGGGGGACCAGGCCAGCAGGGGAGGGCAGTTGGGGTGACTATGCTGGCAGGGGAGCAGTTAGGCATCGATCAGGCTGGCAGGGGAGTGGTTAGGAGGCAATCAGGCAGGCAGGCAGGCGAGCGGTTGGGAGCCAGTAGTCCCCCTTTGTGAGAGGGATGTCTGACTGCTGCCCTGAGAGGTTCCAGATTGGAGAGGGTGCAGGCTGGGCTGAAGGACACCCCCCCCCCC
>PVJC01055779.1:0-10098 GCA_004026665.1 Murina feae
AAGGAGAGAATCTTAAAAGCTGCAAGAGAAAAGAAGTTAGTTACCTACAAGGGGGCACCCATACGACTGTCAGCTGATTTCTCAACAGAAACTTTGCAGGCCAGAAGGGAGTGGCAAGAAATATTCAAAGTGATGAATAGCAAGAACCTACAGCCAAAATTACTTTACCCAGCAAAGCTATTGTTCAGAATTGAGGGTCAGATAAAGACCTTCACAGATAAGAAAAAGCTAAAAGAGTTCATCACCACCCAACCAGTATTATATGAAATGTTGAAAGGTATCCTTTGAGAATGAGGAAGAAGAAAAAGGAAAGTAAAAATTATGAACAACAGATATATATCAACGAGTGAATCTAAGAATCAAGTGAATAAAAAATCTGATGAACAGAATAAACTGGTGAATATAATAGAATCAGAGGCATAGAAAGGGAGTGGACTGACAGTTTTCGGGGGTTAAGGGTGTTGGGAATGCGTGAAGAGACTGGACAATAATTGTACACCTATGGATGAGGACAATGGGGGGGCAAGGTCAGAGGTTGGGGTGGGAAATGGGAGGAGGGGAGCTATGGGGGAAAAAAGAGGAACAACTGTAATAATCTGCACAATAAAGATGAATTAAAAAAAAAGATTCTGATGGGTAAAGAGAAGTGTGGATATGATTTCTATTAAGAGCAGAGAGAATGTCTGCTTATAAACAGGAAAAAAATGGAATGAGGATATTGGTGAAATCAGACTTTCTGAATCACAGGATTTCTTGAGGGAAATGTTAGGGAGATAAGCCTTGAACAGTGAATTGCTAGGAAAACTGAATATATTTTCAGAGTGAAGATAGAGGTTAGATATCTACTCTGACAGAGATTAGTCATAGATGCCAAAATAAATGAAACAATTTATCAAGTAATTATTTGAGTAATTTAAACCCTGAGGCTCTCAGTTCCTTTGCAGCTACCCTCAGACTCCTCATGGAAGAAGGTAGATCATAAACATTTTTGATGGCACGTGTTCAAACTCCCAGTTGTTGAATTGCATGCAGAGATTCAACCTCACATGATTATGTCTTCTAGATATTTATTCCTTATAATGTACAACCATGAAGAAGAGAAATATGATCAATACTTATTAGATAACTAAGGTATAATTGGATTAGAACTCATTTGTATGCTTTCACAATAATTTCTCCACAGACAAGAAAACAAAATTTTAGACAACTATAAATAACTTCTGCATTAACACACACCTTGGGATATTAACACAATTGTCCTTCAAAGATAATCTAGATCATATATATTTATATTTAGGTTATGTCTATTTTAAAATATATTTTATTGGCTTCAGAGAAGAAGGGAGAAGGAGAGAGAGAAATAGAAACATCAATTATGAGAGAGAATCATAGATCAGCTGCCTTCAGTATGCCCCCTACTGGGGTTCAAGCCCACAACCCAGGCAAATGACCTTGACCAGAATCAAACCCAGGACCCTTCGGTCCACAGGCCAATGCTCTATCCACTGAGCTAAATTGGTTAGAGTTAGGTTATGTCTTGATGTCATTCAATAAGTTTATCAATGCAGAAAACTCATACAATTTTTAAATTTTATTCTTATGGAATAAATATACTGCTTCTACAACTAGGATAAAAATACTTATCAGTAAATATGTCCTAAGCAATGCAACACAAATGTTAATTATAATTTAAAAATTGATACAATGTAAGGAATATAATTAAATTGTTTAACAAAATTGAGTTTAGGGTGATGATTATGTAATTATAATTCTTTGATATAATTTTATCATTTCCATTATTCAGCATGTAGTAAATTATTATTATTTAATTTAAACAAAACTACTAACTAAAAATATATAAGCTTTATCAAATTTTAATAGCATGGTCATTTTTATAACAGTATGGCACCTTTAGTAGCATGTTAATTATTTTCTGAATGTTTATTACCTGTCTCCAGAAATACAGTATTTAAAATATTAGAACAGAATTTCTAGATTTCATATAGACTAAAATCATATTCTATTGTGTTGTCTATATAGGTGTATCTATACCATATATAGTTTATATATACACACACAGTTTATATATGTATACTTATCACAGCTTACATGGTGGAAAAGGTCCTTCATAAGTTCAAAAATTATTTTAAAAGTAGTTAAATTCACTGGGCAATTACAAACTTTTATTTTAAAAATAGCATTTAATATACATGGATAACTTTTTTTCAGGATTTACATTAAGGAATGTTGAATTTATTTTTTTATAAACTATTACAAAACAGTTACTTGGCAACTGAGTTTCCACATTAGCACAAAACTTGATAATGCTAGAAAATAAGAAAGCAAATATGTCTCCTACACAAAATAAGTGTGTTGGTGTCTTATGGGCTACCTCCACCTTCCCCCTAAACTTTAGTTTCTTTTCCTGTCCTGTTTTTCATATGAGGAAAAATGACCTTTCCCAAGGTGACTTCTAAGTAGAAGCCCCTAAAATATTAGCATACAAAATGCCACATTCATTGTCAGTTTTATTTTAAATGCTATGAACTGTGTATTGTGTGTGTGTGTTCACAAAGCCCCCCTCCCCGCTACTGTCCAGTCAATAATATTTCATATTTTCTTGAGTTATATAAATTAGTCTTTAATTTCAGGTAAAGACTTATTAATGGTGATTTAATACTATATTGGCTTCTTGGCCTTCTTTTTGGTTAATTTTAAGTGTAATCAAGCCAAGTGTAAACAAGATATCGAGAGATATCTCAGGAGTAAAACAAAAAATGTCAAGGAACACAGTTGACATTGAATAATGTCATTTCAAAGTTTCATCCTAAAACTGACTACATTTCCAATGCCTGCAGTTTTCATTCAATACCCAAACGCAAAAGAAAAACGTTGCATTCCTTTGTATCATTTTCCCTCTGAAAGCCACTCTGAAGGTTTCTTAGTTAGAAGGAACGTCAGCATTCCACAATGGCTGCTGATATTCCTCATTAGCTGTAACTTAGTTAAAATGGAGCACCTGTGATCAATCAAAGCATCGGAAAACTGCATTAAAACTTATGACAGTTACAGAGTTTGGTGGGTGTTGGTTGTTTTTCTTCCCCAGTATTCTAGGGTCATCACTCATAATAGTGAAAAGTACAGCATAAAGGGGGAGAAAATTCGGAATGTTCCTAAAAATAAAATAGAAAGCCCTCAGGAGTCCTTTCAGAACAACAATAAAAAGTATTGCTAGCTGTAAAATTTGTAAGCAGGTTCCATCCTGTCGGCACAGAAACAATGAAGATGAATTACATTCCGGGAGAAACACTGAGACTGTCGGCTAACATACTGGCAAATCTACCAGAGTGAGGACAAAGCACAACTACTTCTTCTGTCTTAAACTGAAGGTATCAGGACAGGAAGGTGTGAATTACACGGAAACAGGAGGACCGGCTTCAGAAATTATCTCCTTCACCATTCAATTCACTCATTTGGCCATTGTTTGAACTATTCAGTTTTCAGAATCTCTGTATTACCTCTGAGCTCATAAAGACTGGTATGTAATTCAATGTGTTAAAGGTATAAATATACATATAGTACTTTCAATACATAGTATCAAGGGATATGAGTGAAGGTGATGTGATAGAAGTTATTTACATGACTTTTAAACATCTTTAGGTATGGTGGACAAAAAAAAATAAAGTCTGTTCCTAGCTGGCTTGGCTCAGTGCATAGAGCAGGGATGGGCCTGTGGACTGAAGGGTACCGAGTTCCATTCTGGTCAAGGACACATGCCTGGGTAGGGGCTGTGCAGGAGGCAGCTGATCGATGCTTCTCCCTCATCACTGATGTTTCTATCTCTCTGTTCCTCTTCCTTCCTTTCTGAAATATATACGTACACACACATGTATATATGTATTTCAAAGTATGAGGTTTGTTTAACTAGCTCTAAGCAAAGATGCTCTTGTTTCAGGTGGAAGGACATTTTATCTACTCAGGAGATGTTGGCAACTGGTAGGAAATGTTGGGGAAGATGCCACAGGCCTTGCAGGGCCACCTACTCCGTAGAGACTCATCAGCACAGGAAGGAAGAATCCTGTCTTGTGTATGTCCTTGTTTGATGCCCTAAATATGAGTGTGGTAGCTGAAAAGACGTTCTGCTAAAATGAGAAATATGTGGATAAAGGTTGTTTTGAAAAAGCTGATGCCCACCCTGTTGGCAGGTTGTAAATTTAATAACAAACTTTCCATATCCTAAACCAAGGTCAATATTTGCAAATGAAAGTCACATCACAGCAGAAACGGGGAGAGTGTTTATTAAACCTTAACTGTGAGTCTCAAAGGATGTTTCGCTGTGCAACATGCCTGCACTCTACTAAAACAGCTTGACTTTTAATTTAAATTGAAAACTCAGAGGTTTTCTTTTTTATGTGTTTATGAATGTTAATTAAAAGAGACATCAGATCATTTGAGCAACTACTTAGAGTCCCTTTTTGACAATATTTGAAAGATGCCTCCCTTTCATGCCGGTTTCAGGTTTTGTACCTGTGAGGAATGAATGCGGCTTCAGTCAATTGTACATTAAAAATTGAAAGGGATATTAGGTTCTCTGAAAATCACAGAAAATTGCCATCATTCATGTTCCAGAATCTCAAT
The DNA here is from genome assembly GCA_004026665.1 of Murina feae. Classification (NCBI taxonomy): domain Eukaryota; kingdom Metazoa; phylum Chordata; class Mammalia; order Chiroptera; family Vespertilionidae; genus Murina; species Murina feae. Next base: position 4,639 of record PVJC01055779.1, read on the forward strand.
GATTGATTGCACGAAGGCAGTAGTAGAATTCAAGGTGAACTGAAGTAAATGTTAAATGAAGGTTCTTTTTAACCTCATCAATACCTTTCGGATATATCAAGTTTCGGGCTTTGGTTTTGTTTTGTTTTGTTTTGTTTTGTTTTGTTTTGTCTTTTGACTTGGAAGGACAACTAATAGTAACCTAATCTCAAGCAATTATGCCGCACTAGATAGGTGTCTGCCTGAGTGCCTAATAATCTCTGAAACCTTTGCTTCCACCAGCTGAGCTCATTTTTGATGGAACACCATTGAGAACAATAGGTCGCTGGGAGCAAATGAAGTGAGGCTACCACTGTGCTTCCTCAAGTGCTCTCAGCTACCCAGCCTTGGATGGCTGATGAGGAAATCTGCATAATAATGCGGCCTCAGTGGGTTTCTATTAAGTCAATGAGGCATTAACTATACACAAAAGCGCCATTGGCACCTATTAAGCGGATGGGATCCACAGACCAGGATGACTTTACTCAAGAGTTGTGCACTAATCTCATAATTATACCCCTTTCCTCCAACACTCAGTTTAACTTGTGTGTGTTGGCGGTAAAATAAGTATCATCTGAAGTATAATCCCAATTAAATGAGTAAAAATGCGTTGCTCTAATTATTTGTGTATGTAAACTATGTGGACTGAAGGCGTGTAAATAATTATTAATTCAAATTAAAGAACTCTAAAGCAAATGTATCTAAGACATTAGAGTAGTATTCAGATGCAGCTAGAAGTGAAAATGTGACGTCATCAAGAGTGCAATCTATAAATGGCCAAGTTTCATAAAAATGTGTAGCTTTGTGTGCAGGGACCACCACTGCCTCCACCAGCACTTGAGCAGCTAACTAAAATTCCTTATTCGATTACCTAATGTGATACTGTCTCTTGGCTGATGTTAAAATTAACATTTTTAAACTTAGAAGAAATGCATTTCTGAGTTTAGCAATGTCAGATTTTTAAAACAACATGGTTTTCATTAGATTAGGCAGTTTTATTTTAAATCCATGGTCAAGGTTTCATCTTTATCTTTTTACTCTGCCATCATTTTGGAAATCTTAAGTGATTTGTATTAGAAGTTCTGTTGAGTACTAAATGCCATTAAAATACATTTTAAATGTGATCTTCATTTCCTCTGTTATATTTTAATAAAATTAATACCGTTTTCAAACACCTATGTGTTTTAACAGTAATTTGAACATATTTTCTGAGAAGTTTCAATTCAGTCTATCAAATTAAAGGAAATTGTTTTCAAATGACATGTAAATGTAATGAAATCAAACAGTTTTAGTAAAAACTATTTCATATAGCATTCCAGTGTGAGAGCTACATTTTGAGAATATCTCAGTTAAATATTCATCAAAATTTGTGCCCTTCCTTCAGGGAGCTATTCCCAAAGTCATTATCATGGGATGACCCCAACATTGTATGGATGTGACTGGTAAAAGTCAGGGATGAGAATTCTATATAATAAAATGCTAATATGCAAATCAAGCAAATGGCGGGATGACCAGTCACTATGACGGGCACTGATCATTAGGGGGCAGATGCTCAACACAGGAGCTGTCCCTTTGTGGTCACTATGTGCCCACAAGAGAAGTGCTGCTCAGCCAGAAGCTGGCTCATGGCTGGTGAGTGCAGAGGCAGTGGCAGGAGCCTCTCCTGCCTCAGTGGTAGCACTAAGAACGTCCAACTGCCAGCTTAGGCCCACTCCCAGGGGAGAGTGAGCCTAAGCCATCAGTTGGACATCCCCTGAGGACTCCTGAACTGCAAGAGGGCACAGGCTGGGATGAGAGACACCCCTGCACCCCACAAGTGCATGAATTTCATGGACCAGGCCTCTACTCCTATACAATAAAGAGGTAATATGCAAATTAACCTTCATGCCCTCATGTCACAAGATGGCCACCCCATGTTGCCACAAGATGACTGGCAGGGGAAGGCAGTTGAGGGTTGCCAGGCCTTCAGGGGAGGGCAGTTGAGTGTGATTGGGCTTACAGGGGAGCAGTTAGATATCAATCAGGCCAGTAAGGGAGTAATTAGGGGGGATCAAGCTGGCAGGCAGAAGCAGTTAGGGGCCATGAGTTATGCAGCCAGGTGAGTGGTTAGGAGCCAGTGATCCTGGATTGTGAGAGAGATGTCCAACTGCCAGTTTAGGCTTGATCCTCACGGGGATCAGGCCTAAACTGGCAGTCAGACATCCTCTGAGGGGATCCCAGATTGGAGAGGGGGCAGGCTGGGCTGAGGGACATTCCCCCACACCCAGTGCATGAATTTCATGCACTGGGCCTCTAGTATATAATAGTGAACATCACTATCCTCTGTAAGAAGTCTCCAACATAGATGTGTTCTTCTGGAATTTTCATGTGAAATAAAATGATTACCATCTTAAAAGTTCCCAGAGCTGAGGGATGTATGTCTGTGTGCTTCTTTTTCTCTCGCTCTCTCCAGTTCCTCTCTCTGCTCTCTCTGTTTTATGTCTCTTTTCTCCTCCTCCCCTATCCCCCTACCCCTCCTTGTCCTCTCTTCTTCTTTTTGCAGGTTTGGTCATGGATGCGGTTGTGGTGTGTGTGTGCTGTGTGATCTTGGAAACTGGTCAAGACTAACCAATTGAGGCACAAAGTGTAATTAAAGGACAATCATTTCACATCTAATTGAAGCCTGTGCTATGAACATTATATGTCATATATTTTATCTAGCTTGTATCTACCTTCATTATAAAGATAAATGATTAGGTAAAGACCCTTGTTTTTTGTGATTCTCAGTGTGAATGAAAATTCAAATAGCTTTTAGCTTTATTTTTTATCATCATTTTATCAGATCTTTTGATTTTTCTCCCATTGGCAAAGTTTAAAACACACAATATATTTTCATGTTTCTTTTGAATGTCCTTCTGCAGAAAAGAATTAAAATTAAGATTGTCCACTACATTATCCAGTCTAAAAATGAGCAAGAAATCAGTTCAAAAATAAATGTTAAATGCACTAAAATTAAAAAGATAAACCATGAAATTAGAATAAATAAAATTATAGAAGTTTGGTATTGAAATATCACTTTGGTGTATGGGGGCGGGGAGAGTTTCACCACAAAATGTAAAACCTTAAAATTTAAAAGAAAGTTGTGAAGATTTTTCCAAGTCTTCCTTGCATATGTGATAGATTTAAGATAGACTCCATACTAAATTCTATAACCAAGATGTGCAAAGCCCAGATGGCAGGGTTCAACTTTTACTGAATTTTACATGAAAAAATGTAGAGACATGAGCGACTATATTTGTTCGCATGAACATATTCCCTTCATGCATAATCACCCTTACCCCATGTCAGTGTGTACTCATCTCCACCAGCACAAGGCGAGGCTCTGCATAATGATGTTGAACCTACTGCTTTTACAGTTTCTAAAGAAACAAGATATATTTTCCTATTTCTTTCTTACTTTTGTGTTTATTTTACTTAAACACATTTTCATACAGTGGAGCAGAACTGAAAAACTATTCTTTTTTTCTTTTTATACATTTTTATTGATTTCAGAGAGGAAGGGAGAGGGAAAGAGAGATAGAAACATCAATGATGAGAGAGAATCTTTGATCAGCTGCCTGCTGCATGCCCGCCCTCCCCCCCCCGCCCGCACCCCGAGGATGGAGCCTGCAACCCAGGCATATGTCCTTGGCCAGAATGGAACCTAAGACACTTCAGTCCTCAGGCAGATGCTCTATCCACGGAGCAAACCAGCTAGGGCTAAACTATTTTTTCTTTTATTGTCTACAGATATGCAGATCCCTTGATGAGCCACGGAGCCAGAGAAGAGGAGGCCCTAAATATGCCATCACGGCTCATAATGTGGTCAGTTTAAATCCCCAGCAAGTCCTCCATCTTTGGAAATTTAATATTGATGGTAATTGGTAAACACTAAAGATGTCTATACTGAAAAGCAAAGGATTTATTCCCACGGTCGTCTGAAGCATAAGCCTACCCATGCTTTATTTTTGAAAGTCCTCTTTCCAGAACTAATATACTTAGGATATATGGGGAAATGATTTGCAATAGCTCAGTTCTATCTACTGCATTAAATACCCTAATTTTCTGACAGCTAGAAATACATTACCAGTGTACATAGAAAACGGAATGAGAGAGTGAAACCCCACTGCAGATAAGGAAAGAAAAAAACATTATCTAAACTAATAAAAGTGAAATAGTAAAATTAACCGTTTCTCCGAGACAGGGTAAGCCACGCCCACCAGCCAATCAGAGCGGCTGTATGCAAATTAGTCCAGCCAACATGGCGACCGCCACTCATGGACCTGAGTAAACGTTTAGGCAGCATCCGTTGCACCAGGAGAGAAAGGGAAACTGTTTTCGGCCCTTGGCAGGCAGGCTCCGAAACATGTTTCAATAATGTAACAATCATAGAATCCTCGGGAGCTGAAGGAGACAGCAGGCCTGGCCTGACTTACTAAGAGTAATGAAGTCGCATTATAGACGCTGCGCTGCGAGGTGAAGCAGAGGAGGTTTCGTTACCTCAGCCCACCTCAGCTTAAAGGAACAGTGTATCAATTATAGGAGATAAACAAACTCCAGGCCTTAAAGGAACAGCATCAATTATAGAAGATAAACCCCTGAAACCTGCATCCAGCCAGGCTTGCTGGGACGTTGGGTCAATGGGAGCTGTGGGCAGCCTTAAAGCCCCTCACCCAGGCTGGTCAGGCACGCCAGCAGGTGGGCATCCCCCGAGGGGTCCCAGACTGTGAGAGGGCACAGGCCGGGCTGAGGGACCTCCCGAGTGCACAGAGCGGCTGCAGGACGGGACAGCGCAGGACCCAGGACCCGTGAGTGGGAAAGAGGCAGCAGGGGGTCGGCGGCCTGCTTGGTGGGCTTCCCAGGCCCTTTGTGGGGCATCGGGGAGCAGGTAAGAGGCAGCAGGGGGTCGGCAGCCTGCTTGGTGGGCTTCCCAGGCTCTTGGAGGGGCACCAGGAAGCGGGAAAGCAAGGCTGCAGGGGCCGGGGTCCTGATTGGCAGCTCCCTAGACCCCTTGGCGGCACCGGGAAGTGGGAAAGGAAGGCAGCAGGGGACGGGTGAGTGGGAAAGAGTTGGCGGCCTGCTTGGCGGCTCCCCAGGTCCCTTTCGGGGATCAGGGAGCAGGAAAAGGCTGGCCTGACCACGAGGCGGGGTTTTCCCTACTTTCTGGTGGCTGGAGGAAGATGGGCAGTAGGCAAGCTTGGGAGGCAGGCTGCACCCAGCCCTGGCCACAGCTCAAAAAAGAGAACAACATGCAGGGGAGGGCAAGAGTCTGAGAGATCAACATAGAGGGGGTGCCTGCTCCAAGCCTCCACGGTGTGCCTGGGGGCAGGCCCCCGGCAGGTAGACACACACAGGAGGACTGCTCCAAGCCTCAGATGTGGCTGGGGGTAGGTCCCCAGTGGTGACACACACACACACACATAC